>PVKA01027031.1:0-30992 GCA_004027165.1 Ctenomys sociabilis
AAGCACTTAGTACTTCTTTGATTATAGTTAACACTACTATTTTTACTTCAGAAATTATTTCTGATCTGATTTTTTCTTTACCTTTCTGTAGTTGTTTCTTTACTTCCAATGCTATTATTTCAGAGATTTCAGGTGTGTGCTTTCCAATTTCCTTTATGCTAGTGTCTTCTGCATTTGTACTGGGTGGACTCAGGGACTGAGACTGCTTTGTCATTTTTGTACACCACTGATTTTTGACCTTTGGTGTAGAGCTTAGAGTTATAACCTTAGTACCAGATCTGGATCTATGAAGTTCAGACTCTCCAGGTGGGTGTGGCTTAGGTCTGGCTGCTGTGCTCCACTTTTTCCTGCTGCATCCTTGCAGGTGAACCCTTTGTGTCACACTGTCAAGATGTTCTGCTCCTGAATCAACTTGGTGGGTCTTGCCTCTAGCCTCTTTGCAGGGAGTTCTGCTGAAGGATCCAGGCTGGGCCTGCGTTCTGGGTCCCTTCAGGATCCAGTGGCCTGAGTGGTCTCACTCATATGCCAGGCTTGTGCTTTGGTTCATTACCCTGAATCTTGATTCAGCTTTCCAGTGATTTTAAATGAATTCATAGATAATAAACTGACTTTTTAAAAATATCTTCTTAATATATGATAATAAAATGTTCTTCACTTGACACTATTAAAAAGTACTTTTTTACTTTGCAAAATGCTTGTTGTTATATCATTTTTTCTCCCAAGTTTTAGTATGTCACTTGGTTGAGTAAGAAGAATTACTTTTCTTTTATTTTAACAGGTTTTAAAGTGCTGTTTTAAGCTGTATTTCATCATTAAAATTTGTAAGAAAATACATCAGTTACAAATTTTAGGTTGTGATCTTTTATTGGTAAATGAGAGTTAGTGCTTAAAAGAATTATTAGGCTAGAAAGAAGAAACATGAAAACTACCTATCTGGAAATGAAGGGGATTCTCTGGGAGTATATGAAGTTGCTGACGAAATAGAGAATGATGGGAAATGACATCATTACGGACCACTTCAATGTTGTAAGATAGAATGAGGACAGGGATGTTAGCATTTCAAACACTATGGATAAAAATGTTTCACTGTGGTAGACTGAAGAAGAAAAATAGTGATAGTATTAGATACTACAGATAGATTAAACCAAAAAGAGCATTTCATTTAGAAAGACCAATATCTTTGAAGATGTAGGTAAGACTCTCAGAACAGTCGTGTTTGTACAGTGAGGGGATATATGTTTAGTGAATGCAGTGGGTAGGTACACTGTAAGAACATATATGATGAGTATTATGAGATGGGCACCTTGAGTCAGGGGGTGTTATGGTTTCTATTTAGTTGGCAAGAGTCTCAGGTGATCATTAGGCTCTGATATCTCCATGTATATTGTAGGAGTCACTGTAGACATGACCCAGAAGGCTATTATCTCCCTTGCTGGATTTTCCTCTTGTGTACTCTGCTTCCTGTTTTCTGCCATGAGCAGCTGTCCTCGGCCAGGCTCCTCTGCCTGCCATACTTCCTTGGAGCCAGCAAGCTATGGACTGAAACCTATGCATACTGTGAGCTAAAATAAACCTTTCTTTGAGTTGTGGGTATTGAGTTTTAATTGTTTCAGCCATGAGAAAGTGACTGAGATAGGTGAGTGTGCATGAGTGTGGTGGGAGTATCTTAATAAGATTCTGTGATTAGGGGCCGGGGAGATCACTCAGTGGAATAAGGACTTCCCTGGCAAGCACAAGGGCCTGAGTTCAATCCCCAGTTCTGCCAAAAAAAAAAAAAGAAAAAAAAGATTCTGTGATTAGAGGACATTATTATTATTTTTTTAAGGTGGTAAAAGTTTAAGCAAAGGAAAAATGTTTTAGAATTGTAAGAGATAAAAAGACAGAAGGGGTAGTAATAAGCTCTGTCTTGGATATGAAAGGCAGTGTGATCTGAAGTGGGATGGGTAAGTATTAATTTGAGAATTCAGCAGAATGCCCATTTGTTAAAATGGGAAGAGAAGAAATGCCTGATGCATTTTCATTGATGAAATGCAGATGTTTTGAGGAAGACAGGAAAGTAAATGGAAATTATTTGATGTGGAAGAGAATGTTGAGGCTTTGGATTTGTGATTCTTCATCCTTTCCAATAAAATAGAAACCAAGAACACAATTTAAGAACAGAGAACTCTTAGAAACAGTGATGACATTAAATATTTCAACAGCGAAAACTCTTAAGAACATCAGTGTAAACTTGTCGTGCAGCAAAACTTTAAAACACGAAACTGCAGTTTTATGCAAGTATTACCTAAGTATTAGGAAATTTTGGTTTTAGGTCTGTGGTATTAGCTTTGTTAAATGAATCTAGTTTTTAGTTTTTCAGTCCAATTTCAATGGGAGATTGAATCAAATGGCTTTTCCATAAAAAAGAATCTTGAATCAAACTCAGCTTTAAATAAATATGACTACTGTAATGAAAACATTGGTGGTACTGATAAAGTGAAAGACAAATAGACCAGCAGACAGAATTCGGAGTGTACATATACTGTCAGCTGTCTTTCTACAAAAGTGTAAAGGTAATTTATTAGAGGAAGGATGATCCTCTCAGTGAATGAAACTGGATCAATCAGAATACTATTGGATTATAGAATCATTTCCTATCTTGTAGTATTTGTAAAATTTAATTCCTAGTGAATTGCACAGACCTAAAATTATAGATGACAACATAGGAGGAAATCTTTGTGAACTTTGCCTTAGAGAAAAGTTTCATATATAAGTGAAAAAAAATGAATATATTGAGTTTAGTGAAAATTAATGTGCTGGGGAGATGGCTCAGTGGAATAAGTGTTTTCCTGGCAAGCGTAAGGCCTGAGTTCAATCCCCAGTTCTGCCAAAGGAAAAAAAGAAAAAAAAGGGCTGGCAAGATAGCTCAGCGGTCTAAAGCCCCTCTCAGGGACCGCGGTTCAATCCCCAGCATCATATGCCATGCCAGCCCCTCCCCCCAGGGCGGCCTGAGCTGACCCCCCCACCCCCACAAAGAAAGAATCCGTGATGTGTAGCGAGATACTGTAATAAATAAATGAATTAAAAAAAAGAAAATTGACAATTTTTGCTCTTTAAATTAATGAAGAAAAATGAAACAAGCCAAATATGAAATTAAGGTCATATTTCACTTGTGAAAAAGTTCCTTAGGTCATTAAGATCAGAAGCTATTCATAGAACATTTCATCTAGGTATTTTATATCAGATGATCTTAAGAAGAAGAGAAGGAACTGACATGTCCTTGGAGTTATTTTATGTTTCATTGTTTCTTCCTTTGGGCTTACAGCCAGCCAGATGTCCTATGGCTGTTCCAGGGGACATTTGCTTTGACTGCAGCTAGCTTCTGTTTCAGTGACTCCGTCTTCTGTAGCCATCCACAGTGAGGTCCATGAGGAGCCCTTGCTCTGTGCAGGACTAAGCAGAATTTTGACATTGCACAAGTGTGAACTGACTTTCTCCCTCACATTAGGCAACCTTTCCATACCCATAGTAGATAGGTCTGTGCCCTTATGCTGAAACAAAGTCCTGAAAGTCTCTTTCAGGTAGCATCTTTTTGTGTTTTTGTGGTTTCTATCTCAAGTACACTAAGAGCTGGTAATACCAAAGGCTGGTAACACCAAACGTTTCCAGAAGGTAGGCCGGGAATACTGCAGGAGACTGTTAGCCAGAGAATATGAAGAGCGTTGGAGAACTGCTGGAAGCTTCTGTCTATAGTTTTCTGAGAGCTGACAATAGCTGGAGAGTGGTGTCACTCTCCAACTTGAATGGCCACAGGAAGTTATTTGCTCCTGCTAACACAGGAGCTATAACTTACTGGCATCCAAAGTTGAAGGTTGATAATATGAAGAGAGATACATTTTGACTAATTTAGTGTTAAGGCAAATTTTAGCAAAAGAACCCTCAGTTGATTGGCTATAAAGTTAGGTTATATTGTATAGTCTATGTCCTAATAAAACTTGAGTTTTCTAAGAAAAGATTAAGCAACATCCTGAATTTTAGTATAAAAATATTAAATGAAGTAACATTTCTAAGCTTTTTAAGGATGGGGGCAAAAGCCTAACAAGTAGATACATTGAGTCATGATAAGAAGTGAACATAAAAAAATTTCTTTTCGATTTGGAAGTAGATACTTTATTAACTGGCCAAATAATAAAAACACCATGGTAGATACCTTAATTTACCCTTCTAATAAGCCTGTTGATCTGGTCTTCCCTACTTTCTTTTTTATTTTTTAGGAAAGGCTCTATAGGGTATTCAGGGTTTCACTCCTATATCAGACTTGTAGGGATTCTTCTGTTTACAGCCTCCCAAGTGCTGGGATTATAGGTGATTGCCACCACATTCAGTCTCAGTTGCTATCTCAGTGTGCCCCAGGGGTGGGACTGGCTCAGCAGGCTCTTGTGCCCCTGTACCTGCTTGCAGGCGCTTTAATCTGATGAGCTATTTGGCTGGCTCTGGGCTTCCTTACTTCCAGCATCTCCACCTTGCATGAAATGGATGTTCTTTTTCTTCCTTCCACCTGGAGGAGATGATAACTTGAATGGCCATAGGAAGTTATTTGCTTCTTCGAAGTGTTTTCCAACAGTATAGATCTCATGAATCAGATCCTCCATGCAGATGATGCCATATTTACCAAGAGATCAAGTAATCAGTGAATTGTCTGTCAACACAATTCGCTTCTTATTGATTTTGCCATAGCTATACTTGTGTATTAGTTCATTCACTAACTTCAGGTTTGGGTGCTCTCATGCAATATATGGCTCTACAATTCTCAGCATATTAATTGAAGCTTTGTTGAGCTTAACAAAGGCACCATTGAAGATCTGGCGAAGGCAAAGAAGCTGCAACACATTGCAGACCTTCTGGCTCACAACATTGATACCCCTGATCTGGATGACAAATGCCAGTTTGGGCTCTGCAGGGACATAGAAGTTGCCGGCTTTTCTCGCCGTCCTAGCTATTCGGATCTCACTTGAGTACATCTGTCTATATTCTTTATGATAGTGCCTGCTTTTCTCATAAATGAGCTTCCTCCTCGCCTCGCGAAGCATCTTCTGGGCAAACTTCTTTCTCAGGCACTTCATCTACAACCTACAAAATGTCTTCACTTTTTTCTTAAGGGTTTCTGGCATGGCATAACCTTCTTTTTATTCTCTTCTATACCCTCCATGGATTCAACTGGAAAGGAACAAAAATTTAAAAAATATGGACATTGAAAGTTATCACACAGACCAACACCTTTCACATCTTAGTTCCCAAAAACTGACTTTCTTAATACAAATTCACAAAAACATTTATTTTACTAATGTACAGATATAGTATTCATCATTACAGTGAAGAACTATTGACATTGTATGTTCCATTTCAGAAATAGTATGTAATGTAGCTTTGTTTTTTTTTTTTTTTGTTTTTTTTGTTTTTTTTTTGGTCTTTTTGAGACAGGGTCTCACTATGCAGTTTAGGCTGGCCTTAAGCTCACTTTGTAGCTCAGGCTGGTCTCTAACTCACAGCAATCCTCCTACCTCAGCCTCCCGAATGCTGGGATTACAGGCCTGCGCCACCATGCCCAGCTGTAATGTAGCTTTGGAATAAATTCATTAACATATACTTTGCATGCACTGAAATACATCAGTTTTATGATGTATTGGTTCATTAATAAGTATTGGTTCATTACCTTTTGACAGATATATTTGCCCTTGTAATCACCACCATTAAGCTATCAAACTTTTCCTTTGGAGGTGCTTCAGCTCCTTTTTCAGTTTTTATTTTGAAATGCGTTCTTACTAAATCACTGTATCCAAAATTGAGATTTCATAACAATATAGAGTTATGTCACATTCATTTTATCTGTACTTATTTCAAAACAGCATAAAATTTTATTACGTGCTTTTCTTCTTAGTGCTATTGTAATTTTCAGTCAAGAGTAAGTGAGTATTGCAATTGTTTACCAGTAGAGAATTTTATATTTCTTTTATTATAAACTTAGTATAATCCAAACTATAAAATGTATACATAGGTATTTAGAAGGTACTTTTTCCTCAACAATATAATAATGATAATTACAGCCATCAGTTATTGAGTAGTTAGTAAAATGAGGTATGTGTTCTTAGGTATTTTTATAACTAAGGTATTTAAGGGAACTAAGAATTATACAAGGTAAGGATACATTTGAAAAAGCAAATTGATAAAAGAATGAATAAATTTGAGCAAAGGAATAATAGTCATGAAAGTGGGCTTGTCTTTTTTTTAACAAGTCATATTAGAGATTCTAAAATCTTTTAGTGTGGCTTTGATGACATTGGATTGTTGAAAAAAGAGAATTTCAAGGAACTCACTCAACATTTCTACAAGAAGTGATTTAACTTTCTGATCTTTCAATTTTTTGTCTTATAATTAAAATTTAATACTTATTAATGAAAAATAAAATGTTTTCAAGTATATACCAATATAACAATTTAAAAACATGTATATTTTGTTACGCTGAATACAAAAATCACATATAACACAATTTGAATACAATAGTCAATATGTGAATGATTTAATGAAATACTTGACCTTTTTATTATTGTTTACAGAAAGATTATATTCAAAAGAAAAAGGAACTATGGGGAATCTGTATCTTTATTGCAGCAGTTGACCTAGATGAGATGCCATTCACTTTTACTGAGCTTCAGAAAAACATAGAAATCAGGTAAAATTTCTTATATAAATTTAGGTCTCTGCTATTTAGAAAAGTACTTTAGGACCTTTTTCTTAACAAACTTAGGGAAATTAGTGAGAAATGCTAAAATTAAATAAAATAAGAGACTTGGATCACATAGTACATTGTCATTCTCTCATAGAGTCCTTAATGCAAGTTTATTTATGCTGTGGTTCTTAAAAATGTAGCAGTTTGTGTCCTAGGAAAATTTTTATCTATTAGTGTTCATTTGCAGATTGTCTTAATTATAACCATTGTTAAATTGTACCAAAGACCAAGGTATTATAAAGCAGGGTTATATATTAAAAACTATAAAATTTGTTGGGTCTATCATAAAGAAATTTAAGATTTATTAAAATTTATGATTTTAACATAGTATTATAATTCTGTTGTTTTTTTAGACTGCTCTGTATTCAGCTAAGTATCTACTACAATATTTGACCCAGCAGTTACTTAAATGTTTTGTTGATTTTTTTTTTTTAAGCCTTAGAAGAATATACTGATCTGTTTCTGATAATTCATGAACTTTACCTTGCAAAACCTTGCAGGACTTTTAGTCATTCCTGTGCAGCATGTTTACAAAACATAATAATAAATAATTTTACTGGATGTGTAGTTTTATGTTTCTATTTGAATAGCCCTCTAGAATTGAATCTAACTGGTACTTTATTTTAAATTATCTAGATAAAATTTAGCACATTTATATTACTTTATATTTTTATAATACTTTTGCCTACCTTTAAGTAAAATGTGGAGACAGAGATGTTTTATATTCATAAATGTATAGAAATTATATCAATAACATAAATAGTTTATAGAGTCAAGTCTTCCAGACTACAGGCAATAATTCTGTCTTTTGTCCCTCTTTCTTTTTCCCTAAAGTTACATACAGAAGGCTTTGTTATTTATTTATGTATTTATTTTTGGCAGAACCGGGGATTGAACTCAGGCCCTTGAGCTTGCCAGGGAAGCACTTACTTCACTGAGCCATCTCCCTGGCCCCTAAGGTTTTGTTATTAGTAGCCCACAGTTTTCATAATACCCTGATAGATATTGCCATTCAACTTATAAAAACAGAAGCAAGAGTGATTCCTTTTTTTTTTTTTTTGTCTTTTTGAAACAGTCTCACTATGCAGGACAGGCTGGTCTTGAGCTTATTTGGCAGCCCAGGCTGTTCTCAAACTCACAACTACCGTCCTTCCCCAGCCTTCCCAGTGCTGTGATTACAGGGGTGCACCACCACACCCAGCTAAGAGTAACCCTTTAATAAATGCTAGTCTGTGCTTGATTTTTCCTCTCATTCTGGACTGTGCATGTTTATTCATCCTCATTTCTCTTCTAATCAATATTCTAATCTTTTTTATCTTGTAGGATTTCTAACTCCTTCATTTGATTTTCCACATGTTTTTTTGTGACTGTCCCCATCCCTTTTATATAATTGGAATTTTCTTTTTTCCTTCAGTACTGGGAATTGAACCCAGTGCCTCAAACATGCAAAGCAAGTGCTCTACCCACGTGTTAAACCCCCAGCTCTTTTAATTTTTATTTCAAGACAAGATCTTGCTAAATTGCCCTGGAACTTTTGATCGTCTTATGTCAGTCTCCCAAATAGATGTGATTACTGGCATGTGCCTCTGCACCCAGTTTATGCAGTGGAAACTTTTAATAACCTTTTTTTTTTTTTTGGTTCTTTTTCATTTTAGAGACAACATTCCTCTGTGTTTCCCAAACTGTTTTCAAGCTCCTGAAATCAAAGAATCCTCTGTCTCTTCCTCTAGCTTCTGTCTCATGCCTCTGTACCTGGCTTTGCTGAAACTTGTGGGTTGTTGGACAGCCTCTTTTTTTTTTTTTTTTTTTTTTTTATCTTTTTGAGACAGGGTCTCACTATGCAGTTCAGGCTGGCCTTAAGCTCACTTTGTAGCTCAGGCTGGTCTCGAACTCAAAACAATCCTCCTGCCTCAGCCTCCCGAGTGCTGGGATTACAGGCATGCTCCACCACACCCGGCCTTGGACAGCCTCTTAATGGGTTCAATCACTAATAATACTTGGTCTAGTTAGCTGCTTAGGTGTAATTCCTTACTCCAACTTGATTAGAAATTAGAATATCAGATGCACTTGATAATTTCTCTGCCTTTAATACCCTAACAGAAAAAATATATATATTGATGTTCCAAACATTATTTTTAATAGAAAACAATGATGAATGACTTAGAATAATTATTCAAACAATTTAAAATTTTTGATACTTCCTTTCACCTTCCTCCTCAGTTCAGTCCTGAATCTGTTCATGGGGCAAAGAATGTCAGTGTATGTATCTGTGGCATGAGAATGCCAAGAGGCTCAGAGATGTTAAAGCCAAAGTGGGGTGGGGAGGGCAGCCACATGGGAGTGTGGGGCTGTCCTGATGTGTGTGGGCTGCTTGGTGTGCGGTGCCAGCGTGTGTGGCCAGTTAGTGCGGGAGATCAGTACAGGGGGAGGACGAGGTCCACCCACTGTGGGGAGTCAGAACCACAGTAGGGTGAGGAAGAGGTCTCCAGGGGGTGGGGGGCAATTCAGAAGGGGAACAGGGCAGGAGAATGTTAGTAGGCAGCTCTGGAGAAGAGTTGTAAGTATGAAAAGGGAAACGCTAGCATGAGTCACATGGTTTTGTATTGGAATGAAATAAGTGGATGCAAACTAATTCTTTTTTTTAATGAATTTTAGGACCTACAGGGTGTGAAAGGTGTGCAGGGTGTACAGGGTCTCACAACGTAGATCTGACTCATAGTGATTCTCTTGTTTTCAGCCTCCCAAGTGTATGCCACGATGCCCAGTCTCATTTGCTGTCTCAGCAGGACCCGGGGCACGGCTAGCACAGCGTGCCCACCCACTGAGCTCTGCCTAAGAAGAGCTTTACTCCATTGAGCTATCTGGCTGGTTCCAAACTAACTTAGGAAATTTTTGTTTTGCTGTTTTTTGTAGTCCTGGGATTGAATCAAAGGCCCTACACATGCTGGAATGTCATGGTTTTTGAGCAAACAGATACCGAGTGACTCTTTTCTTTTAAAAAAATATTTTAATTCTTTTTATTTATTTGGTTCAGTCTTGCTACATAGCTCAAACTTGTTGCATCTCAGTCTCCCTGGCGCTGGAATTACAGGCATGTGCTAACATGCCCAGTTTTGGTGACCAGCATGGCATGTGGTACTGGGGATCAATCCCAGGTCCTTATGCTTGCCAGGAAAGCACTTAGACCACTGAGCTATCTCCCCAGCCCCAGAGTGACTCTTAAAAGATTTTGAATACTTTGGCCATAAAGAAGTGATGAAAGTTTGAAGAGAGATACCTTTATCTTATTACATAATATATACATTTACTGAAACACCATGTGCACCCCACTAATATGTAAACTTGTATTTTTATGTATCATTTAAAAATAAATTTAAAAATAAAAGAATAAATTTAACAACTCATACAAATGGACTTAGCAATCAGTATACATTTACGTGACCCTTGTCATCTTCCATACTGAATCATATATAGATAATGAGCTAATCGTTTCTCAGACTTTCGGCTAAGATCAAGTGCAGTATCTGTTCTTATCAGATAATGGGCTATAGGTTGAGGCTGGTTGACTTTTTTCTTTTACAATTCTAGCAAAATGCAATAAATAATTCCTTCCAAAGGACATGATAATGATTTGAGTAGAGCTAATAATTTTTCAAATTAAAATGCCTGTTTTGAAAATAAAATAAATTTTAAAAATTACTGTTTCATTTTTTTCTTTTCTTTATAGTGTATATAAATTCTTTGATTTAGTAAAAGAAATTGATACCAGTACCAAAGTTGATAATGCTATGTCAAGACTGTTGAAGAAGTACAATGTGTTGTGTGCACTGTATAGCAAGTTAGAAAGGTAAGAATTTTATTAGTGTTATACCCTGATTTTTCAGGTCACTGTTTAGAGTTTGAATCTTGGAACTATTACATTCTTTCTTACTAGCTTATTTATCCACTCAAGTGCATTCTGAATGCTTTCTCTGAAATTGTTTTACTCTTTTTTTCGTAAACTTAAGGCCTAGTTCTCATTTTAGTCTTACGTGTCCAGAGACCCTAGTTCTGAATACTGACTAAATTTTAACTTTATCCATGGCACTATTAGAATAAAATACATTTTGGACATGGAAGATGTTGGTGATCTGTGCTAAGATTGTAGTTTTGAGTTCCCAGTGATGGACTAGAGGAGATTTCACCATTGTTGTTCATCGGAGAATCATAAGTGAATTTGAATGAAGTTTTCAAATATATTTTTTCATCCAAACTGTGGTTTCCTAATCCAAGTGTTGTAGTCCTAAATGTGACATGTGCCTGTTACTGTATTTTGAGATTAATTGCATTGGGTACATGCATATGAAGGTTGATGTTTTAGGTAAAAAAGCAATTAGTTATAGGGCAGTGATGGGGTGGATAGCATGTCCTTAGGTATCTGGAGAAAATGATAATTGAGATAAAGCTGGAAAGAAGCATCTTCCCAGAAGCATTAATCTGGGGGTTTTTCCTTTCCCTTGTCTTGATTGACAAATGACTAAAACTTCAGCAGTATGGTGAAAGAGGAGAAAGGTAGAGATAAGCTCAAAGGGGGGGCATCAGGGTTTTGAAGGAATGACTTTTCTTACATTTATTTATTTTTCTGTTTTCTATTTTTGGTACTAGAGAATGAACTCAGGACCTTGTGCTTGCTGGGCAGGCACTTACGCTGCTGAGCTATCTCCATGGTTCTATTTTTGTTCTTTTTTGAAAAAGATAGATTTTTTTCTGGATAAAAAAGGAAATTTTTATTTTTAAATGAAATACATAAGTAGTTTGCATAAGGAATGTAAATTAATTATAGAATGTTCAGAAATTATACAAAGCCATAAATAAAATATGAATCAACCAAAATTTCAGTACTAGAGATAATCACTTTTATGCTTTAGAATATTTCTTCTTTTAGCATACTGTTTTAAATTAAGTTGATAAAATGGCTTACAAAACTTTTAATCCTTTTAAAATTTAGCTCATTCTGGCAACTCTTACAACCTTTTACCTATCAGAGAGCTCATCCTAAGAAGATGATCCCAAGTATAAACTTGCTTTAGAGATTTTTGTTATTTAGATTTCCAAAAATGAGAACAACCTATAAAATTATATAAATTTCATATAAAGTTATATAACTATAAAGTAAGTGTTGAGGAATAACAGTATAGGAAAGTGTTGAGAATAACAGTATAGGAAAGTGCTTCTAGTATTAAATAAATAACACAGGCTGTGCTGTGGTGGTGTTTGGGTATAAGGAGAAGCCCACACCACTAATACACAGAATAAATAAGTTTGCCACTAATGCAAGATTCCCTTCCTAAGGAACAACTTTAGTACCTTTGTAATAAAGCAACAACTTTTCTAAGCCAATTACAAAGAAATTGTATTCTTTAAAGATTAGCACTAAAAAGTGTAGTTATCAAGTCATTTCTGGACAGAATTCTTGAACTAAGAGTTATTTGGGTTTGGTCCTTTTTTTTTCTTGCCACAGTAATTTTAAGTGGATACTTCTGAGTTGTTTTACTATTGTCTAGGATGAGTAATCTGCCTTGGTATTTTGTCTTTTTTCTTCATTGATCATACCTTACACGGATATAATTGTATTTGATTCTTCTTAAGACTAAGAAAGAGTTAGAGATGACTAGAGAGTGGGATATCCTAACAAGTACTTACACGCTTCATAGTCTACTTTTTTTAGTTGGCATTCCTTTTTTTTTTTTTTTTTTTTTACAAGCAGAGAGCATTAATTAAAAAACAAAAACAAAAACGGAGAGCATCAAGAAATAAGTAAGCCAATTTTTTTTTAATGTTCATTTATTTACTTATTTGGTACAGGGCCTTGTTATGCAGCTCAGACTAGTAGTGATCAATCTGTCTCAGCCTCCCCAGCACTGGGATTTCAGGTGTGTGTCACCATGCCCACGTTTAGTGGCTGGCTTGGCACCCAGAGCCAGCACAGCATGTGGTACCAGGGATCGAACCTGGATTCTTGCACTTGCCAGGCAGGTGTTTAGACCACTGAGCTATCTCCCCAGCCTCCTTTTTTTATATTCAGATTCATGTTAAGAGGCTATGTATTTATTATATTTACTAAATATACATTTATTTTGTGTTATTTGATGATAGAAAATTCAAATAATAACAAATAAAAATTAAAAGTTAAATAGTTACACCTATTACATATTGAAATTTGAAAGTTTAAAAATATATAAACAATCTGAAAGGCTCAAGTTCTTCCTGTATCCTGTTACCTTTTTTTTTTTTTTTTTGCCAGCTCAGCTCAGCCTGAAGGCAGGGTTGGTACAGCATGTGGTGCCAGGGATCAAACCCTGGTCCCTGTGCTTTCCTAGGCTTGCCTCTCCCCTTGAACCTCTCCCTTCCCCACTCTCTACTGAGCTACCTTGCTGGCCCCTGTTGCCTATTCTTTTTAAAGGCCAGTTGTATACAATGGTGTTTTCAGGTTAGTAAATAGGATACAAAACTGGAGATCCCAGAGAACTTTCTGAAAATGATTTCTTTCCAAACAGTGGAAGCTGAGAGTTTAGTAGAGAAGAAAATATAGTCTGGAGTCAGACAATTTTGATTGTAATCTAGGTTCCCAACATGTAGTGGAATGATTGTGGATAAGTGAGTTACCTAATTTTAGTGCTTAGTTTTTTAATGTAGAAGTCAAATTTTTAATAGTACCTGCATGCTGCAGTATGTACAGTATGAGCTGTTTTATTGCAAATTACATATCAAACCACAATAGGCATTAACTGTGAGCATCTGGCTATAGGTTAGGTATTGGGAATGTAAAATCATATATCACTATGATCATCAAGTTTAAAAAAAAATACATCATATTTTTTAGAAAAATCAATACAGTAATGGATGTTCTGCCTTATTTGTACATTTTTTGAAGTTATTGAGATGACTGTCTGATACCAAAGTTTATTATAGGATACACCATATGAATATACGACTATTAATTCAATAGTCATTAGTTGTGATATGAGATTATACCACATCACTAATTATAACATGTATTTTGAGTTAAAAATGAACATGTGCAATGTTTTTTGTAATTAGATATTACAAGGAGGTGAAATATCATATATTAAAGAATGGTACTTCAACTTTGTATACTTTGTTTTTAAAATGTGTACTTTGTTTTGAGACAGTCTCACTATGTAGTGCAGACTGACCATGAATTCCCTTACGTAGCCCAGGCGGGCCTTGAACTCATGGCAATCCTCCTGCCTCAGCCTCTCAGTGCTAGGAGTACAAGCATGCACCACCATGCCTGGCTAAATTGTACACTTTAAAAAAAAATTATTTATTTGCATTATAACTTGAAAAGTGAAAAATAGAAGCAAAAACAAATAGAAAAAATGACATAAACAGGGTAACATACAATAATACATATGTTACAGATTTTTAAAACATGGATATCTTTTATATATATATAAATGTATGTATATATGTATATATACATATACATATACATATATATATATAAAAGATATATATATATATATATATATATATATATAAAATAAAACAATACAACACAGATCAGCAGTCCACAATAGAAGTGGGTTATCCACAAAAGTTGTTGATTTGAGCCATTCACAGCTCAGTATATTAATATGATTTTACTTTATATACCTCCATTTTTATGCTTTTCTGCTGGATGGTTAAGACCGAGTTAAAGCAAGACCTATATAACAAGAAATGTAACTTCTGTATCAGATAAGGTCAGTCAGCTACCCTAAGGGTTTATCCTGTAACCCTGTACTGCACTTTGTAGATCCCTTGTCAGTGTCAGCCATATAGATGAATCTTGGCCATTGCTTGATCAATTTGCTCTCTGTGGAAGCCTGAGAGAAAGTTTTCTCTCCATGTGACTCTCCTTAGGCACACTCTACATCATTGATCGCATTCCTCTCTGGCCCCATAATATCCTTGATCAGAAAATTTGGGGTACAACTGAGAAATGTACACTTCTTAAGATGAATGAAGTTTGATAAAATTATTGTGGTTTCTATATTAGAAGACATTTAAAAAGTCATAATGTTTATAAAATTATTTCTTCCTTTCAGGACCTGTGAACTTATATATTTGACGCAGCCCAGCAGTTCGTAAGTAGCACAGTGTTTTTTTTTTACTTTTTAACAGTTGTTTCCTCTGGAATAATCTCAACATAATGATAAATATTAGAATTATTGTGTTGATATTGTTACTAGACTGTTTCATAGATTAAGGCAATAAAGTCCTATGTCAATTATTTATCTTATAAAGAAGTATGTGACTTGTACAACAAAAGTAATAAGGAGGAAATGGATTCAGTGAAAAATTATTGCCAACTCTGGGAAATGCATCTAGTTGATTACGTCTTCATTGAGAATCTGTCACAAGTAGATTCAGAGCATTAATTTTGTTAAATTAAGAATAATATAAAGAGTATATTAAAATTGACAGATTAGTTTTCTTAACTGTGTGGTCCATGCTCTCACAGTATACTCATGTAGAGCTCCAGAGTGTTTCTCTGGAAGCAGATGAGCAGCAAAGATTTCTGCCCCATCCAAGTGGTAGTATTGAAGGTGATTGACATAAAGAGTTGTATGTTATGGATTAATTGATGTGCTTCTGTTAATTCCCAATGAATGTCTGTAGAAAAATCACTAAGGCAGATTATTAACTTGACAAGCCAGTCACTCAAAACTTCATTTTTCTATTTATGTTGATTTTAATTAGAAAACAGAGAGCATACCAATATTAAGGTAAGTTGAAATCAAATACTTTATGAAATGCTTTGTCCTGGAAATAATTTTAGATTAGAATTGGAATATTCAGTATTTTCTTTAAAAGTATACTATTATATAGGCTGAACATATTGCCTTGGTAGAATCATGAAGTGAATTGAGAAATGAATTAAGGTACACATTATGCATTTAAAATGAACTGTATTCTATTATGCATTTAACTCAGTTCTATAATTAAAAACAACAAAAGTCCCCAAAGATTTAGATAGATATCTTTGTTAATATTAAATTTTTCATTTTTTATTCCTGCTTTCTATTTGATTACTAGAGTATCTGCTGAAATAAATTCTGCATTGGTGCTAAAAGTTTCTTGGATTACATTTTTACTTGCTAAAGGTAAATTCATTATGTTGCTTACATGCTAATGTTTCAAATGTAAGAAGTGGATGTTCTTTTGGACTAAGCACAAAACATTTCTTCAGGTAATGCATCACTCATGCCACTCACTGTTCATGGTCTGTTGTTAGAAACTTCCTGCACATCTACAATGCAAACAATTGGGGGACTATTTCATTTTACAGGAGTGTTTTATCCTCCCTCTGTTTATATTCTTTCTTTGTTCATGCAGTGCTGGATATAGAATCCTCGGCCTCACCCATGTTAAACAAGCACTTTACCATTGAGCTGTACCCTATCTATCTAGCCCTCTTTTTTTCTTTTAAAGAATAAAGATCAACTGTTTATAAAACATTTGTTCAAGATAAAGAAACAGTAAAGCATAAAGAAAAATTACCCAAAAGCCACCCAAGAATAACCATCATTAAAATTATGTGATTATGCCAGATAAATATTTGTATATGCATTCTGATTAAAGGTGGGTTTAATACATTCACAGACATAATTTTATAAAAATAGGATCATTCTATCTGTCCTTAAAACATAAAAATTTATTTTACTTGAATCTTATAGATGAGTAGAAATACAAGAAGTTGCTAGGAAATAGGCTTTTTGGTGCCATATTCCCTGTTTACATGTTTATGGATCATGTCCATAGATTTTTGTATTTAAAGGACAACTTTGTTGTGTACCCTAATCTTAAATCATGCTTTGACTCTTTCTATTTTCTGGATAGCTCTTGAGAAATCTGAGACTTTTTACAATTCCCTTCTTAGTTAGTTCTCTGAATATTTGAAGAGCTATGTTTTTCTGCCTTTCTTTCCTGGGTTTAATATTACCAGGATGTCTCTTGATTATAAGTTTCTTTTGAAACATCAAAATTCTTTTTAAACTTGAAAGTGTGCTTTTCACTTCAGAGAAACCTTACTTTATTATATTGTTAAATATTTATTTAATTAGGTTATTTTTCACAGTTGCAGTAGCATTAACTTATGTTGGATTGTTTTGGGCCTCCATATTATTATTACATTATTATTTTTCATCTTTTTGTTATATGTTGACTGTTTTTATCTCAACTCTTCTTCTTTTTTTTTTCCCCTGTATTTAGGACAGGGTTTACCAGGTCTTTAGGGTCTCACTACATAGATTGGACTCAGTGATTCTCCTCTTTTCAGCCTCCCAAGTGCTGAGATTCCAGGCATACACCACCATGCCCAGTCTCAATCCCCTGTCTTAGTGTGCCCCGGGTCGCAGAGCTGGCCTGGCGTGCTGGGGATCGAACCTCCCCCTCCCCGCCCACTGTGCTCTTCAGCAGCAGGCACTTTAGTCTTTTGGGCTATCAGGCCAGGCTTATTGTTTCATTCTTAATGTTTTTCTTGGCTTTGCTTCTTCCTTGTTTTTACATAATTTGAGTTAAATGCTTAGGGCAAGACCTTATATGATATTTCTTCTTTCAGATTCTATTCTGCACTGAGTTTTGTGATTTTTTCTTTCCTGCATTGTGATTCTGCTTTTTCTTATCTGTAATATATATTTTATAATCTCTGTCTCACATCTTGCTGGAGCTTCTGTGGCTAATGCTGACACTGTTGTCGCCTCTACTGTATGTGGGTGAAGTCTCTGCTTTTACTTTGTACTAAATCTGTGGCTCGCTTGAATTTGTATGAATCTGTGGCTTACTAGATACTCATGTTAATAGTTATTATTGTTGTACTTACTTTCAGTTAGAACACAGGGGAGAAAGTGTTCATCTAAAGTAATGTGAGCCTTTGTTGTTTGAGTTTATGAACTCTGTAATTCTTTTGTATAACAGGATTATATTGGGATGAGATTGTTCCCAGTTGACCATAGTAAACTGACATCTTTATGTTTATCAACTAGCTAGTTATTGACTTCCATTTTATCCCTCTCTGAACAATTCTGCTTTCAATTTCAATGAGGAAAAAAGATGAGTATTTCACCTGAGTTACTCTCAAATTAAGATCGGTGCTAACACTGAACCAGTATATATTTTTCCTTTCTTTGTGTTAGAAATAGGAAGAAAGAGATTCTTTAATCTTACCTTTCTACTGTTTTTACCTTGAGGTGCTTGATATGTGTACCTCTTTAGTGCTTATTAATACTTCTGAATATTTTACAAACATATTTTTTTTTTGAGCCCTGTATATAGATCTAAAAAACTTGCCTGGTAGAGTTTTCTCACATATTTTCTGCTTCTTCAGCATTCACTGGGGGTTATTGCTCTAGCTGATACTGTATCAGTGAAAAAAAAATATATATAGTATATATAATATTAATTTTTAAAGTTTTCTACTAAATAATTATAGATGAGCTTACAATTATATACTAGTCTTGTTATTTTTTAAAATGATTTTGCCCAGTGTAATACTTTGGAGGCAGTTCAAATTGAAAATATATGAGGTTCATAAATAATTAGAATTAAAGATTAACATGTATTATACTTTTAAAATTATTTTCACAAGTAATGAATTCTGTAGCTCATGCCAAAACTGGAAATAATTTTTAAAAAGAAAGATACAAATGATTTTAGGTATAAGGAATTAATTATTATGGTAAATTAGTATTTTATAACTTTCAATTTTTATTTATATGTTTTAAACCTGATTATTTTTATAGAACATAAAAGGGAAAGTCTTTATTATGTGTCTAGTAATTATCAAGTGAATGGGTATACCCATACCCTCAATATTCTCTGACTTTTTTATTTTCAGGAGAAGTATTACAAATGGAAGATGATCTAGTGATTTCTTTTCAGTTAATGCTGTGTGTGCTTGACTATTTTATAAAGCTTTCACCTCCTGCACTCCTCAAAGAACCATATAGTAAGTATTTTGAATAATTTCTGCCCCTTCTTTCTCTTCAGTAATAACTTATTGACTGTCTAGAAAGTCCAGTATGGTTCTCAAACTGAGAGGATGATAATAAATCAGACGTAGATTTTTCTCTTGTGTTGCTAGCTTCCTGTTATTATAACACACACCCAAGATAATCAACGTATGAAGACGAGAGATTTATTGTTGCTCAGGCTTTCCATGTTCTAGTCCATCCATGATCAGTTGGCTTTGTTGGTTTGGGCCTATGGCAAGGCAGTGTATCATGGCAAAAGCATGTGCTCAAGAAAAGCCACTCATCTCATGACAGAGGAGTAAAAGATAAAGGGCCTGGGTTCTTGTCTTCAAGAGTATGTTGCAAATCCCTCAGACTAGGCTTTATCTCTTGGAGTTACCACACCTCCCAACAACATCAAGCTGTGAATGAAGCCTTCAACACATGCCCTTTGGGGATGTTCCAGATTTGACTACAGTTGCCTTCGAGTAGAATAAACTGGGAAACAGAGATGAGACATGTTATGCAAATAATAGAAAATGTACTAGTAAGTGGTCTAGGGTAAAATAAAAGCAAATACATGGGAGTTTAGGAGTTAAGTTTTCACAGCTGTGGAAAGCCAAAGGATACAGCATAAAAGAATATTTGAAACAAGTGTTGAAGGGGCCAGGGAGATAGCTCAGTGGAATAAACACTTCCTTAGCAAGTGCAAGGCCTTGAGTTCAATCCCCAATTCCGCCAAAAAATAAAAATAAGTAAGTGTTGTTGAAGAGTAGGTAAGGTTGTGGGATATCACTCCATTGAAGAAGGATTGGAGAACATAGTCCCATAAAAAGAGCAAGAAAAAGACAGAAACAGTGGTTCATTTTATAGGAATAGCTTATTTAAGTTTTTTTTTTTTTACTAGTATTGAATAATATAATTAATGTGACTTTTTGATATATTCTCTTTAGTTGTACTGTATCAGTGAATAATGAGATGGAAAATATGCAGTGGATATAGGAACTCAAACTGTTGGCAAGGGCTGGTTGTATCTCAAATTGGTTGTAAATCAAGACTATTTTTCCCCTAAGAAATAATGGAAATATTTATAATGCATTCCAAAGCTTGCGAAGCACCCCTTGCGTAATCTTAATAAAAAAGAATTGTATAATGTGCATAATTTATCAGAAACACCAATAATTTTTCTAGTGCACTCATCACAAAGTTATAAAATGTACATAGTTTATTGAAACAACAAATTCATACTTGTACTCACCAGTGAAGTTGACATCTTTGGCTTGTGTGAAGGGAGGATGAAATGGAAGTAGTTATTGTTTGGAAAGAGAGTTCCCTTTCACAAGAACATGAGAAATCTGGCTCTCTGTTGTTTTGTTCTTGGGAGAGTCCATGAGGACCTGGTCCTAACTCACTAGGTCTCAACATTTTCAGAATTAAAAACTGATCTCAGGTTATCTGATACTGTCTTTTCCTTAACATTGTTCTATACATGACATGACATTGTCATTAAATAAATACATCAGTTAGGTTTTTCTTTGTCTGGGTTGGTTTTTACAAATGCTTCTAATGCTGTTTTTTCAGGATTTCCTTTATTTAAGTACTTTGCTGTACTGACTGTTGATACTCCCCCTCTTCTTCAGAAAGCTCCTCAGCTGCCATTCTCTGTTGCTCAGCCAGAAGCTGCTAGTTTCTCTGTACACAATTCCTCTGAGTGTTCCTCCACCAGTTCCTCAGCATAATCACTGTCTACCTGTAAGACTATCGACTCTGCTGTCATCAGTGTCATCAACCAGGATTAGTTGAAGACTCAAGCCTATGTGGCCTTCAAGTTTCTGTGTCGTATAGTTTCAGGCAACACTTTCCTCTAGGCAACTCTCAGTGTACTTAAATGTTGACCAAAAATTTCTCGAACCCACACAGGAAAGGATATTGTTTTGTTTCTTCTACAACTTTTTAAGGGTTAAATCTGTATCTGAAACAATCTGAAAGCACTTCAGAAAGCATTCCTTGGTTTATAGCTTCTTAAAGATAGCACTAAACTGCTGATCAATAGACTGTAGTAGAAGAATTGTATTAGGCTCAATTAAGAGTTATGGGAGTTCTCCAGCCAATAATTCTTCCAGATCTCATAGGTGAGCAGGACCATTATGTGTATTGAGATCCTTGAGTGCCAAATCTTTGTCTTGTAGATATTTTTATTTATTTGGTACTGGGTCTTGCTCTGCAGTTCAGACTCCCCAGTGCTGGTATTACAGATATGCACCGCCATGCCCAGTTTTGGGCTAGCTTGGTATGCCCTGGGGTTCTGGAGCCAGCAAGGCATACAGTATTGGGGATCCAATCTGGGTCCTCGTGCTTGCTGGGCAGGCACTTATGCTGCAGAGTCTTAACTGTAGGACAGAAATCTTCCCTTATCCACCCAAGGAAAGGTACTCTTGTTACACAGACTTCGCATCTCTGTGTGACCCCAGGCTGTTCTTCAAGACTGTATGTTTTCTGAATGCTTTAGAGGCTATAGAGTGATAAACTAAGAGGGTCTTTATCTTGAAGTTACCACCTGTACTGGCACATGCCAGTGAGATTAGTCTGCTTTTAATAGGCTTGTGGTGTGGACTATTCTTTTCCTGAATAATGTATGTTCTCCTGGGCATTCTCTTCCAGAAAAGGCCAGTTTCATCACAGTTTTAAAATTTGATGAGAACAAAAGCCATTTCTCTATGTTGTCATTTCAAAGCTGTGTATGTAATTTTCAGCAACCCTTTTATCAACACTGGCTGTTCCACCATGTCTAAGTATGCTGTGAACTCCAGTTCTAACTTTAAAGTTGTGAAACACTTTAAAGTGAAATTATCACTCATTTCACTATTACCACTTATTGATGGAATTTCCTTTATGGGGTCTTTATATATAGCCCTAGTTTTTTCACAAATTATACACTTGGGGAATAACCTGCTTATCTGACTTTCATTTACCTACACTAATAATAGTATTTCTACCTCATCTAACACTGTTGTCTTACTAATTTGAGTAACAACTTTAGCAACATTAAGTTCCTTATATAATTTTTTTTCTGTAAGATTGTTGAGATGGTGGATTTCAACATTCTTTACCTGTTAGATCAATCATGCAAATGTCACTCTCATATTTCTGCACAATTCCCTTCTTCTTTTCTATTGGGATTGCTTTGTTCCTTAGCTCTTGTTCTAGTCTTTTGGGGGCTGTTTTGGTAGCAGTAATTGTAGTGATTATATAAAGAATTAAACAGAATCACATAGATATACCTGTGCTTCGGGGCTCAGATGGATGCTTATGTACACTTACACACTTCTCTAGCAAATTGCAAGTCTTTGTTTACAACTGCACAAGTGACCAGAATTTGGGTCATTACTCAAGACTTTGGTTATAAGCCAAACCTAAAATTCTGGTTGTAACACAAGTTTTTCATATGTGAGGCTGGTCATAACTTGAGGGTTCACTGTATTTAAATAAAAATTGATAATGTAATTAAATACCATTAAGCATTAAATGTCATTCCTCTTAGATTAAAATTGTAGTCTTAAAGAGTAGGATTTCAGGGCTGTGGAGATAGATAAGTGATCTAAGTACCTGCCTATGTGAGTGTGAGGACCAGAGTTCAATTCCCGTACTGCATGCCATGCTGGCCCTGGAACCCAGGGTGTGCTGAACTGGCCACCCAGACCAAGCATGGTAGTGCTCACCTGTAATCCCAGCACTAGGGAGGTTGAAACGGGGATCACTGCTAGTCCTACCTGTGTAGTAAGATATACCAAAAACATTAAAAAAAAAAAGAATAGAGGATTTGAAACTCACATATACTATAGAAAAATGTATACTTATCTAGGGTTGGACTAATTCTTTGCTTTTGAAATGATGAAAGTTTAATAATATTAAAAATAATAGAGATTTAAAAAACATGGAAATCTTTAAGTTATTGAAGTGGCCGAAAGACTGAAGCTTAGCTTTTGTGAGCAATAACATAATAGAAAAATGAAGTCTGGGATAGAATTTTGTTTGTTCGTTCTGGAATTAAACTTAGGACCTTGTACTTGCCAAGCAAATACTTATACCACTGAGTTATAATCCTGGCCCCTGGAATAGAATTTTAAATGTTTGTTAGCCAGGCATGGTGGCATACCACTGTAATCCTAGAACTTGGGAGGCTGAGGCAGGAGAATCAGTGTGAATTTAAGGCCAGCCTGGACTATATAGTAAGACTCAGTCTCAAAAAATATTTTTTTAAAAAATTATACATAGAAAATGATATATTTCAATTTTTTTCCACACATTTAAAATTTCTTTTTTTCTTTTGTATTTAATACAGGGTCTACAGGGTCTCACTGTGTAGATTATACTCCTAGAGATCTGCCTGTTTTCAGCCTCCCAAGTGTTGGGATACAGGCATATACCACCAGGTCCAGTCTCATTCATAGTATCAGTGCACCCCGAGGACGGGGCTGGTACAGCTTGTGGTGCCAGGGATCGAAACCCGGCTCTTGCACTTTGCCTAAGCAGGCACTTTAGTCCACTGGCTAGAAAATTTCTTTTCTAGCAGTCAGGGAGATGGCTCAGTGGAATAAGTACTTCCTTGGCAAGAGCAAGGGCCTGAGTTCAATCCCTGGTTCTGCAAAAAAAAAAAAATATTTTCTATGCTTTTTTCTTATTTATCTTTGTAAGTGTTATAACATTAATAGTTTAGGTATTGTTTTTAGGTTGATATCTATACTTTTTTTTAGATAATTCATATCTACATATAATTCTATAAGTACTATGTTAAAAGAAGCCAGGACAAAATATTGAATTGACTAAGTATAGTGAACATCTAAGGAACTTCTGTTATGGATATTTTCAGGTGAATATGAAAGTAGCAGTAGTGTAGGTCTCAATATACACACTTACTGCCGAGCTTCCACAGATAACCTGTGGCCAAGCTCTAGTTCATCTCCTGCCATTTCCCCAGCTATATTATTTGAAGTACAACTTTGCGTATTATTTCATCCTTATTATTTTAATGTATATCTTAAATGGTAAAGACTATAAGAAGCATGACTATTGTTATCATATCTAAAATCCAACTAATAATGATTCTTTAATATCACTGAATGTCTGATAAGCATTCTTACTGTTAACTCATAAATATAATTTTAAAAATTTTATAGGTTCTCTGAATTAAATTGTGAATAAGTTCTGCACTTTGTAACTGGTTTATAAGCTTTAAAAACTCTTATATAACTTCCTTAAGCAGGAGATATAGGTCAGTAGCATGGTGAACACACACACACACACACACACACACACGTGCACACACTGTTCCTCTTCTCCTTCATCCCATTTATTTATTAAATAAGAATGGCAGAGTGTATGCTTAGCATGTATAAGGCTCTGGATGCAATTTCCAGCACCAAAATAAATAAATAACCAACAACCAACCAAATAAATAATCAGTTTAGTATCCTGTTGAATTTCCCACAGTGGTATAATTTAACATGCTTCTATCTTGCCAGTTTCTCATAAATTATGTTTAGAAACTTGGTTGGGTCTAGAAACAAATAATTCTTATACTTAAAATTGTCTTTAGTGGTAATTTATTTAGTAGCTGAACCTGTATTCGGTTTCAATAAGTAATGTTCAAAATAATCTAGGAAATTATTAATCAACAAAGCTTATTGTCACCTTAATTGTATTTTCATACCTATCTTTGAAAAGTGTCATTTATTAAAACTTTTAAAATTTGTTTTTATACTCTGTTTTGAAATTGGATCTATAAATATTTGTTCATTATATTTTAGGCTTTGAGATAGAAAACATGTTTTTCTTCCTGCAAACTAAGTAGGATACACTTAGAATTTTGGAGTTGGCTGTTTCTATGGCTTTCTTTATGTCCGTAGACCTGTAGGTATTTTACAGTTCTTTGGGGACTCCATAGGACAGAGAAGTTATAAAGATAGCAAAAGCTATCAGTATATAATTCACAGGAAGTATTTAATGAATAAGATGAAATTATTAACTCTTGTAATGAAGCCTAGTAAGTAGAAATAACAAATAGTACCAAGCTGGGTGAGGTGGTGCATACCTGTAATCTCAGCACTTGGGAGGCTGAGGTAGGAGGATTGTTGTGAATTTGGGATTAGCCTGGGCTACAAAGTGAGCTTGAGACCAGCCTGGATTACATACTTAGACCCTGTCTCAAAACAAAACAAAAACAAAAATGAAGTGAAAAAACCCCAAACCAGGATTATTTTTGAGTTTTCTAGTTATAATTAAAATGCTAAATATTTATACTGCAATTAAAATATTTTGTTATTTATGCACAGAAATGTACAATTGTTCTTATCTAATTTACCATTTTTACAGAAACAGCTGTAATACCTATTAATGGCTCACCTCGAACACCCAGGCGAGGTCAGAACAGGAGTGCACGGATAGCAAAGCAACTAGAAAATGACACAAGAATTATTGAAGTTCTCTGTAAAGAACATGAATGTAATATAGATGAGGTAATTTCCCTTTGTGATTGCTTTTAAATAGTTAAAATAGATATAGATAAAAGTTCGTTCTAATAGAATATATTTTTTATGTGGTGAGCATGCTTTTTTTCATTAATGCCAACTTTTGCAGTAGCAAACTATTTAGAAAAAAAAATTTATAATCAGTTACTTTGCTTTTAAAGATAATAGCTCTATCACTGTGAAATGACTGAAGTGTATATCATTAAGATAAGTTTTCAAATGTATTTCTTTTGATTCCATCCAGTAAGGTTAATAATGCAGTACTTCTAATGTGTTAACTTACTATGCCAAGAAAACCTTAGTGTTTTGGTTCAGTGATAAATGATACTAAAATTGAATTTATTTCAGTTGTCTCTAACTGCTTTCTTAATATTATGTTAATATTGAGATGTTAATGGCTGGTGAAGACTACACATATAAACATAAACAGGAATTGCTTTCCTTGTTCACAGATCCGGGTTGTTAGAAATGAAAAGAATGTTATAAAGTAATAAACTCAGCTTTTCTTTTTAGTGCTAAGTATGGCTGCTACCAGAGACTGGTACCTCATTACCAACAGAACCAACCCTGAAATTTCAGATATATGGTCCTAGCACCCCTTTCACTCCACTGTGCAGTTCTCAGTTGGTCGTGTTGTCTGCTATTTGCTACCACCAGGTAGTGATGTGAAATGTTGCATAGTTGAAATTTTTCTGTCAGCTCTGTGAAGGGATAAGGGTATATTCTCAAAATCTAGTTTCAGAAATACTAGAATGATTTATTAAGATTATCTGGGTTTTGGTATTGTAATTCCTATTAATTTTAACAAATGTAGATGGATTGAATTTATATAAAGACATATTTACTTTTGCTTTTTTAGACTCACAAATTAACCTTATAAATAAGTTGACAACAATAACTGAAACATTGCTTTTTATTTCAGTTTTGTTTCTTATCCTCAAGATAATAAATAGTAGTAAATGTAGTTTTTCTCTTTCCTGATTGTTAATTCTCAGGATTTCATAGCTACTTATAAAATTTTAAGATTAGAAATACATTACTTTCTTAATTTTTCATCTTAAAACACTTTCCTAGAATTTAGAATCTTTTGGCATAAGTGCCTGCCTTGCAAGCACCAGGTTCAGAGTTTGATCCCTGGTACCACAAAAAAAAAAAAAAAAAAGAATTTTTAGTGTTATAACTACAATGAAATTAAAGGCCTTAATGATATTTTAATTAATTGACACTTGATTGTCTAAATTTAGTATTTATGACTGTGTAACTATTGGTTAGTTATAATAACTATTACAGATATTCTAGGTAAGTGGAAGTTAATTAGAAAACAAAAGTAGTAAGTAGTTCAGAGACTTCTTATAATTTATTTGTAAATTAGAAGTTAAGAACTGATACTAAATTACTCCTATTTTAATAATTATAGACTTCAAATTTGGAGAGGAAGTTAAATAAAAACAAGTTGTTTAAAATTCTCTAATGAATTGCAAGCATAAAGTAGGCAGGATTATAGTAACTCGAGCTGTCTTGAGTTTTTTTTTTTAATTCACGGTTTACTATTGGGTGCCTGTGCATGAAACAATTCATAATCTCATGAAACACTTGGTTTTGAGGTGAACTGTTGTGTATTAATTTTATGTTTGAAACTGTTTTCTTAAAAAAATTGACTGCTTTTGGTGGGCTCAGAATGTGCATTGGAGAAAACTAATAGGGAGAGTAAATAAGTGAAAAGATTTGTACTTGAACAGTGGATCAGATAGATTATAATTCCATTTCTGCCACTTTATAACTGTACAACTTTGGTCACGTTAATTTATCTGTGTGCCCGTCACTTGCTGCTGGTTAAATGGGGGATACTCAAGGGCTTTTCCCATGAATTCCTCTTCATGAACTACTCCCTGTTTACCTTCACTTAAGAACCTGAAATCTGACTCACATGCATGAAAAAGTAAATAATTTATTGATCCTAATAAAGTATTAGCTTAAATGTATGTAATTGATCAAATGAATTAACAGTTTCATTCTAGTATTTTTTTTTTTTTGTCTTTTTGTCTTTTTGAGACAGGGTCTCACTATGCTGTTCAGGCTGGCCTTGAGCTCACTTTGTAGCTCAGGCTGGTCTCGAACTCACAACAGTCCTCCTGTCTCAGCCTCCTGAGTGCTGGGATTATAGGCATGCGCCACCACGCCCGGCTCATTCTAGTATTTTTAATCATTCTAGCATTAATAGTGACAGATATGCTTTATTTTGAATGTTAATGGACATGTTGTGACTTTATCTTTTTTCAGGTGAAAAATGTTTATTTCAAAAACTTTATACCTTTTATGAGCTCTCTTGGAATTGTGACTTCTAATGGACTTCCAGAGGTAATCTGAAAGAAAATTTAATTAAAATTGATATGTTTGAGATTTTGGAGAAGGAGTATAACTTAAGACCAGTTTGCTTTGTATCAAATATATTCTTTAGCCAAAGAAAATCTAGCTCAGGAGAATTATGTAATCAATTTTTGTATGGTAATAGAAAACTTTTGAACATAGATACAAATTCATAAATAAGCATCATTTTATGATATGTACTGGAAATTTAACTGAAATTTAAATGTAGCCTTTTAAATACACATGATAAAATTAATGCTAATTTCCTTTGTTAGGCATTATTTGTTAGAGCCCATGATTAACATTATAATGTATTTTGCAATGTCTCCTTTGAGTTTTTTTCAAAACCACTTTAGGTCATGCATAATGACACATACCTGTAATTCCAGCACACCAGGAGGTTGATTGAGTAGGTTTGCAGGTTTAAGCCTGCCTGGGCAATTTAGGGGCCGCTTGGTAGGCAGTTTCCAGTACCACAAAACAAAACAAAACAAAAAACCAACAAAATGGAGAAAGAAACAGAAAAACCCCACTTCATTGGAATTTAGTTGAAATGACTGTATTACAGAGATATTTTGCCTGTTTCTTTTCACATTTTGCCACAAGTCTTTTCAATAGAACAGAACAACTAAGAGCTTTGTATGGTAAGATGAACTGTAGGGTGAAAAGATATTTTAATAAATGAACTCAGTGATAAAGCAGTGTTAATCATCTAGACAAAACACATGAAATTTGTAAGTTACATAGACGATTCTGTAATTTGACTTAGTAGCTAGTTCTTGAATTGAGTTACAATTCAGCAAAAAATCGTTGACTGCTTAACATGTGCCAAGTTCTGTGCTTTTCTGTGAACACAGAGATTTAATTCTTAGTCACTCTCCTTTGGCTGCTGCTGTGTCAGAAATAGAATACTCCAGGAGTTTCTTAAGTGTGCCCAGTGTTCTGTAATATTTTGGAGAAAGCTACCTAATCAATCCAACCTGAGGCAGATAGGTTTCTTGGAGGATTGTGTGGAGCTGTGTGACGATTACAGAGCTGAGTAAAGCTTATATGAGAGACATGGCATTTCCAGGGGCTGGAAATGGGTTTGTACAGTACATTCAAAAGCTTAGTGATGTTCACTGGTATAGACTCATCAGTGAGTATGTATCCCATGTACTCCTGTAACACTGGGATATAGGGCAGAAGACTGGTGAAGATACCATACCAGAGAGGCAGAAAAGGACAGGGTCTAGTATTAACGAGTGTTGCTGCATTTGTACCAAATGTTTAGTAATCTTTTTTCCCCTTAGATAAGATAACAGTTTTAATGGAAATCTTAAGTATTGTATTTTACAAATAATAGCTAAAAATATATGATAACTATTGCCTCACTAAAGTAGAGCAGAAACAAGGATCAAACTTAAGAAGCAGTAGTAGCTGTTCTGCCTAAATACACTTCACAAACCAGCAGACAGTTTACCTTGAACCACATTTCCTCTACCTACATTGTCTTGGTTTCTTTTTTTCTGGGACAAAATACCCACCACCTAAAATTTAAAGTGGGGGAAGCTTTATTTAGGCTCACAGCTTCAGCCCATCATTGGCTGCCTATATGGTCAAAATAGTGTGGTGAAGGTGAAGCAGAGAAAAGAGGTAGTAATTCAATACAGGGCAGCTAGTAAGCAGAGAGAAAAAGGAGGAACTGGGAAGAATAATACTCCCTCTCAGGTGACGCTTCCAGTGAGCACGTCCAACCAGATCCTACCTCCCAAGAGCAGTTTCAGGTGCTGAACTTTCCAGTGGGTGAATCCACTGATAGGACAGCACCCCCAAGATCCATTTACCTTCCAAATACGTGAAAATTTGTGGGACATTTTAGATCTAAACTATAATATACTCCTGTTAGAAGCAGTGTTAGTTCTCTCCAGTTACTGTGGCATTAAAGTCACAGCTGCCGCTGGAATGTAGCTAGGGGTAGAGTGCTCACCTAGTCTGCAGAAGTTGTCCTAGCTTTTATCCCCAGCACCAGCAAAACAGGAGACACCAAAAAAAAAAAAAAAAAAAAAAAAGAGACACCTTGTCTAGAGATTATTGATTATTGATTTTCAAATTATGATTAGAAAATTATGGAACAGAATTGATAAATAATATAGATTCTGTCATTTGAAAGTGTCCATATCGATAGAAGCTGAAAAAAGCTGGGGGTAGGAGCAGCAGTTTCACTTTGACCACTGAGGAAAACATGGGATATTTATAGGGCACAATCAAGTGAGCCAGGTGATGCTCTATGGAGTTAAGAGAAGTAAAAGAAACAGGCAGAGGATGGAACCTTGTCCCGAGGACCACAGACAGAACCTCACCCCGGTATTTGCCCTGACCAACTCCACATCTGTCAGTTCCATGACCTGGCTTTTGCCATCTGCCATCTCCGAGCCCACTGTCTGATTTGTTTCTCCTTGGCTGAGGACACCAGGCGTTCCAACCTACCGACTAACCAGGCCTTCGATGAACACTCAGAATTGAGGGTGAACCCAGGATAAGTAATAGAAATAAACTATCAGGCCAGCAGCACTAGTCCCAAGAAAATCCCATGACTATTGCGAGTACAAAAACAGCATGGGGTTGTATCCCCAAAGTGAGTCCTCCACAGCAAGCCAAAAATCGAGAGAAACCCAGTGAGGTGGCTTCCATACTGTCTCAGTCAAGCTTACTAGAGAAACAGATTTAATACAAGATACACAAATATGAAAGAGCTTACATGACCGGCTTACGAGGGCTGCCCACAGCGAGGTATGGAAGAGTAGGTAAGGCTGCTGCGCAGCGCGGGTTTGAAGGATCCGGGTGAAGGCCTGTTGCTCACTGCTGTGGCCCGTGCAAGTCTGTATGAGGAGGCCAAAGGATCTGCCCCACTTGACCATGACCATGGGAGGGGATATCCAAGGGGAAACCAAGGACTGGAGCTTCTCCAATAAAGACAGAAACAAACCTTCCTTGCTTTCCTTTTCTGCCATTCTGATGATGGTCCTTGGAGGCGGGTCTTCCACACCCAGCACTATGCTGAGTCAACTTAGTTGGGCATTTCCTACTGAAGACACAATCAATTAACTGAGTTTGTAATCAGGTGCTACTTTGGAAAGGAGTTAAGACTGAGCCACAAAGCAACTCCCTTTCAGGGTTTCCTATGTTTGCTTCCACAGTGACTGGGTGAAAGATAATCACAGAAGACAGCTGCAGAGAGGGTGTGAGCCAGACATAGGTCCCCTGAGAAGTTAAGTGTGGGCTGGGAAGGACATGGGGCTACCCTCCACGGTGAGAAACCAGGCTTGGTGAAAGTGAGGTCATGGTCATGGG
>PVKA01027032.1:0-10350 GCA_004027165.1 Ctenomys sociabilis
TGTGTGTGTGTGTGTGTGTGTGTGTGTGTGTGTTTGTGTGCTCCTTCACCAGCAGATCAAGGGAAGTTCTGATGATGCTGGATGCGCTTTGGGGTGGTGAACTGAATCCCTCCTTCCCTCCTGCCCTCCTGCCCTTTCAATTGGGCCTATTTACCAGAATAACGGTTACATTTCTTCCTTCACCACATCATAAGGACGAGGGCAAAGTAGACAGGTAAGGCATGTGACACGGCTGCAGGTTCCTAGAGAGCGGGCATCGTGAGAGTGCGGGGGAGTCAGGGACATGACTGAGCAAACTCCTGCATGCTTAGCTTCTCCTTCTTCAAAGCTAGCCTTGAGAACAAAGATGCATTTCTCTTAAAAATATGGAGGACCACAGGCTGCCAAATGTACTCAGCACTTAGAAGTCACTGTCCTTGCAAGTTTAGGAAGTCGCCTGTCTTACCACAGCAGGAAAACGAGCTTACATGCAAGTCCAGCTGGGTCTTCTTGAAAACCTAACACCCAGAACACCGGGTTGCTTTCCTGTCTGGGTGCACACAGCAGACATGGTTAATCAATCACAGCTCTTCCTTCCCTCATGGATCTGGGTCCTTCTAACAGACTTGTCAGCTGCTTCCTGATTGCCATCTGAGTGGAGGAACATCTACCACCCAGAGCTCAGAGTGGAGAAATACCTACCCACCCAGAGCAGAAGCTAGGGAAGGCTCTAGAGTTTGAAAGACATGTGATACTGTAACATGAATTAAGGCTCTGTATCACATCACATTAAGGTGTTGGTCTGCACAAGTTGTTTACTCAACAAAAAGTCATGTGTGAGGCAGCACGCAGTGGGTGCTTTGCACAGGTCTCTCCAAATGTCAGCACAGGAAAAACAGAATGCGGACCTACCCAGGACGTGGACATTTTCATCCCACATCTAATCACATTTGCTATTGAGATCTAGGCATAAATTTTTAAAAGTCACCCAAGAAGGACCAATGCTAAAATTAAGTAATTGCTGAGAAATGGACAACGAGTACCTATTATTAGGGTACTCTCCTCGTGTTGAGAAATCCCACTAGTGAAACTAGAAAGAATACAGCGACACTACAAGATCGCTTCAGGGCACTCGGAGGAGAGGAGTCGTGTGCGCGGCACACGCTCGGGCATGGGCTGCCCGGAGCTCAGTGAGCATTTCTGGGAGCTGTGAAGGCACTGTGTGATGTCCCCGGCTTCTTTCTGCAGGGCAGTATATCTGTTTCTTATGTGGAAAGCATTTCACACACAGAATACACGTTTAATTAAATCACATCATCTTTACAGATGAAAAGCTAATTGAGAAGCTTGTTTGTCTAGAACTCCTGGCATTGCAAGACTGGCCTGTCTGCATGCTGGACATTTCTCCTGAGCTCTCCACACCACTCTTAGCCACGCCTCACCCTTGCCTCAGACAGATCTGCTGATGCCCCACATGATGCAGCAACGGACCCACTAACTCCTGCTGCCCTTCAGCTACTGCACCAAAAGCATTCACTACAAAATGCTGCATGTGTGGTAACCCGGAGACCTCTGTGAAAGAGAGATCAGGACAAGATGAACAAACACTTGGAGCGAACTAGAATACCCAGCCCAGACTCCCACCGCGCATATGGGCTGTGCCTGCGCACTGCTCCTCAACGCCTCATTGCCTAGGAGATGGCACACCTACAGGGAGATCGCCACAGGAAGAGGAAGCACCTCAGTTGGTTCTGGCAACCCCAAAGTGTCCGGGCAGAGAGGTGGGAGCTTAGAAGAGTCAGGATATTGCTAAGTGACCAGAGGCATGGTTGCTGATGATGCTCTTCCAGGCTCCTGGAGAATCTCTGGAGCCCCTGGACTGCACTGCGGGCATGGCAGTCGGGGTGCATGCGGGCTGCAGGCGCTCACCTTCGCACACGGGCTGCAGCCCTGACCAGGACCCATTGAGCAGGCACATCCGCTCAGTCGAGCCGCGCAGCTGGTAGCCCATCTCACAGGAGAAGCGCAGGAGACTCTTGGTCTTGAATTCATCTCCAAGCCGAGAGCCGTGTGCAGGGGTCCCTGGGTCCCCACAGAATCCAGGGCTGCTTCCTGTGGAACACAGCACACACATAATGCAGTGTTGTGTTAGATTTGCTGCATGCAGGCTAGCTGCTGCAGGTTCGGGACAGACATGATGACCACAAGTGTAGACGTCGTGGAAACAGAGAGGGGCCAGGGTGTGGACACAGGAACGTCACCGTGGAGGCCGAGGATTCATGAGTTTGCTCGGAGTTGCTGATGCACAGAAATTATTATGGAAGCATTCACGGAAGGGTTAAGACGATGAGCGCTTCTTGGTGTGTATTAAGGTGACTGTAGATGCACGGATGCTAGGGGGGTGAAACTGGAAGAACTGAGAGGAAAGACCCAACCAAAGCAGAAAGAGTGAAAGAGCAACGGGAAGGGTGCGCGAAGGCCAGCATCCTAGCCAGAGGGCTCAGAAAGCCCTACAGACAGCAGCGAGAGGTGAGGGCAGTGACGTGGTGACCTTCGCCGTGAGGGTGCTGGGGGGGTGTGAATTGGGTGAAGGTGTCGCCCTCTGCCCCTCTGATGGGCTAGAGGGTGCTAGACTAGCGAGGACAGGTGAAACTGACAGTGGCGCTCAGTTCTGGTGCGCATCAGGCGGGGAGCCGGGGAGGCCAGGCTCGGACTGCTGCGCAATCGCCGAGCCTCTGGGGGCCGCGGCGGGAGCGGCTCACCTGAGCAGTGCGGTACGGCTCCAGTCCAGTGGCCGTCCTCCTGGCACACTCGCGTGCTGCTGCCCGAGAGGCTCTGGCCCCCTTTGCATGAGTACTGCACTCTGGCTCCGTAGGTGAACAGCTCTCCGGTCAGCACAGCGTTGGCAGGGACCCCGGGGTGCCCACAGGAGATGGCTTGGGGATAGAGGGCGAGGGCGAGTGAGCGAGAGCTCCGGTGTGGTGTGAGCGGCTGGCGAGTCCCCGCACAGGGGCCCCCACAGCCACGTCCTTACAAACAGGGCCCAGTCGGGCTTGCACAGCCTACAGCCCCCTCCAGGTGTCAAGTGTCAGCGTCCCACTACCACGGTGGCACTCGCCCCTGTCCCTGGTCCTCAGAGGCTGAAGCAGCTAGACTGTCAATTCTGGCTATTGGGATAATTTAATGAGATCCTGCCTCAAAGTTCAAATCAGGGGAGGGCTGGGGTTGGAGCCCAGTTTCAGTTCTAAAAAAAGAGAAAAAAATCTAGATGACACCACACCTTCCTCAGAATTTATTGACTAAAGAAAAGGAAGTGTTCTGCCAGTGGATTTTTTTTCTTTTTTAATATAGTTCTGCTGAAGGTCAAAATTTACATGGAGATTTTTCAGGGAGAAACTGCCGCTTTTTTTCCTGCAGTTCGTGGTAACTGTAGCCTGCATGAGCACACAGCAATATGACAGGAACCCTGGAAAAGGAGCCAGCACCCCGCAGGGCTGAGGGTGGCCCCAGCCTGAGCCCCTCCAACCCTCCTTCTGCCATGTAGACAGCCTTCACCACAGAAGCTTAGAAGACCTATCACTCTGAAATGCTGGCTACAGGACCAATTCTGGGTGAGATAAAAGCGAAAAAGGAGAACTGTCTGTGAAACTACCTAACAGCAGGCAGAGTGGACACTGGGCCGCCCCTGCTAGGGAGCTCCAGGCCCGTGGGCCCCACCTCGGTCTGCACATGGTTAGCACCAGCCCTGAGGTGTTATCACCTTGAGGACCAGGCACAAGGCCCCAGGACAGATGTGATAGCAGGAGAGGAAACTAATTCCCCTAAAAAGCTGATCTCTGATCCTCTGAGAACCCCAGTGGTGGCCATAGGTCGCCCGGCTTGGCGCCTCCCACCCCTGGCAGGGCCCGCGAGGCTGAGGCAGGAAAATGGCATGGAGGCAGTGTGGGAAGAGATTGAGCTGTGTCTTGGGGCACAGCTGGGGGAGAGCACCGCCGTCTGCCCTGTGGAGAGGCTCAGTAGTCTGCCTGTGACCTTGCCAGGTCCCTTTCTCCACAGCGGCACCCACTCACCCAGGCAGGCAGGCAGGGCGCGGTCCCAAGCGCCACTTGCTGTGCAGGTCAGGGCAGAGGAGCCCAGCAGGTAAAACCCCTTCTTGCAGTGGAACATGACGCTGGTGCCGAACTCGAAGCTCTCGGGGAAGTTCTGCTGCCCATGTCGTATGGCGTTGTCCACGAAGCCTGGGTCGGAGCAGTTCACCACTGGAAGAGAGCGAGTGTGCTGCTGTGTCGCTTGTCAGGGCAGAGCAAGCCCCCCAAGCCCACCCACCCACTGGCCCACCAGCCACAGAGCCCGTCACCCACCAATGAGGCAAAAAAGGTGTGCACCAGCATTTCAGGAGGCCCTTGAGCCAAGGGCTGCGCTGGAGGGGCCCCTGGGATGCTCCCTGCTTCCGCTTCGGCTGTCGCCCATCGTGGTTCCCAAAGGCCTGCCCAGACTCAGCCTTAGAGCAATGTGGAGGGCACCAGGCCAATTTCCTTAAGCCTCTTCCCGCGGTAGCTTCTTCAGTGTAGGTGTGACGGTTTTCTTGACTGAGTTTTTGGGTTCTACTGTGATGTGGGCTGGCTGAGGTGCCTCCAGCATGACTGTTTCTGGCTCCCCACCTGCCTCAGTGCCCCCAGTGAGCTTCTGCTGTGTGTGACTAGTGGCTGAAGGCAGCAGTCCTTCACCACCACCCACGGAAGGCAGCGCCTTGCTCCTGGAAAGGTCCCTAAGCAAGACAGTGCCTGCAGCGGGCGGGATGCTGTCCACCCCTTCTGCACCGTTCAAGGGGGTTGGGGGCCTAGAGACCGGGTCAGCCTCATACATGTGGACAAGCAGAAGACACTCGTGCCTGCGATGGAGTCCTGCATGTGTTCCTCAGGCAGCTGCTGCATGGATGGCCCTCCCCAGAGATGAACATGAGGGATGTGTGCAGGTCCTTGGACATGTGCACCCCTGGGACACCAAAATGGTGGAGCAGCAGAGCGAGGCCCTGCCTCCTGCTCCTGGAGTACACAGGGAGCAGTGTGGTTTGGGGCCACAAGTGGGCTGTTGTTAAAGTCCCCAAGACCTGGCAGGATGGCGTGTGGAGTGGCCACAGCCCGCGGGAACCTTCTGCAGCCGCAGCATCACACAGGATCTCTGGCCCAGGGAACAGCATGTGGGGCCGCTGCAGTGCGCTGCTCAGGGAGCGATGGCAGGAACAGGCCTGTCCATGCTGAGTACAGACGCAGTGAGAAAACCCTGGGCTTGAGGGTGCTGGGGCTGCGGGCCTGCCGACTGTGGACAGTGATGGCTGAGCGTACGCACACACAAGAGAAGATGCGCAGGACCACACCTGAGCACCTGCAACAATGGTGAGAGGCTCCCGTTGGCTGCTTATGGAACTGGCTGAATTCGTAAACATGGTGAAAGCATTCTGGAATTTAAAGGGAAAAGCCTCAGGAAAACTCCTGGGTGAAACCACGTTCCCGAGATGTCTGTGCATGATCAGAACCTCAGGTGAAGGCTATGGCCTTCTGGGCTGCACTGCGCCTCCTCTGGAGCACAGCTGCTGCGAGGCAGAGTATGCTTTCTGCTGATCCTCCAGTCCTGTTAGTAAAGAAAGTCTGCACATTCTGGAAAGGACACTGCCCAGGATACGAGGCTTCTGGTCTGGCTCCCACCCTGGTGTGACTGGGGTACTTGCCTCAGGCTTGATTCAGAGCAGAAGGCTGCTTCTCATTCAGCCCCACTGAGCACGTGTGTGCTCCGAGTTCCTTTCCAAACCTCCGGGCCTCTCTACTCAAGGACACCACAGGGGCTCCCGGGGTCCCACACCCAAGACACATTTGAGAACCTTAGCAGAGCCTGAGAGGAGAGCAGGCTGTGAGCTGCACTTTAGAGACAGTACCCTAAATGGCAAGAAGGCCAAGAGTCGAGATTCGCTGCCATCCACATTAAATCCCCGCGGGGCTTGTAGCAGAAATGCTCTCGCCTCTGGAGTCCGGGGTTTTGGGCTGCTCTTTCCCTTAAGTGTACCCATTTTTCTGAGCTTCCCTTCTGTTCTTAACGGTGGACGTGGTCCCACACTCCTGATGCTGTTTCCTGAAAGCTGGCTGCGGGTGCCCATGAGGTGGGGTGGGGACTCTTAATCCAGGACACCCTGATGATGCTTGCCTGATCACACCTGAAAAAAGCAAACTTTAACAGAAGAGCTTGTATCTTCCAGGGAGATCAAGGAAGCTTAGGAAAGCTAATTAATCACAGACCTGATACAGGTCTTGTCCTCACACTGCACAGCAGGCCACTGAGCCCAGGAAGTGAAGCCTGTGCCTAGCTTCTGCCCTGCCTTAGGCTCATGCTGGAGAAAGCAGCACACAGGCGCCCAGGAAGCTGCTGGGTAAAGGGAACCTGTCTATTTGGAGCTCACATGATCTTCCATCAGCAAGACTAGATGATGTCACACAGCCAAATGTCTCAGCAGGTTGGTGACATCCTCCTTCCCTCGCCACCCAGGCCCTGTACTGTTCTCAGCCTCCCCAGCCCAGCAGATAGCATCTAGCACAGCGCTTGGTGAGTGCATACTGAACTCCACTGTCTGGACGCTGGGTGCAGGGCAGAGGTCCTTCCTGACGTGTAAGCTCCAGGCACAAGGCTCCTGGCCCCAGGAGGTCTGATGTGCCCAGCACAAGGCTATCCACTTCTGGTCATTCTGCCAGGAAAGTTCGGCTTCTCCAGGTATTACAGACAGCACTGTGTCGTGGGGATGCTCCGCCCTCCTGAGACCTTGACCCATGTGACAAGAGACAGCCCAGCAGGCAGATCTGTCCACTACCAGGCTGGGTAGAGTTTCTAATGTTTCTGGTAGGGTGATGGGGGTGAGGTTGGCCATGCTGGGCTCAGCATTCAGCACAATCTCAGGGAACACCCCAAGCTCCTGGAGCTGGAGGTGGAGGAGCGCCGTGCTGTTCAGAGATGTGGCTCTTCCTGCCCCCACAGATGCCCTCTCAACCTTCCCTGGCTCCTACATTGCAGTTCAGGCTCTGCATTCCCCAGCATGATGACAGTGACACCACACTGTGGACAGGAAGACCCACTGGTCCTCCTCCAGCTGGCCACACAGTCCACACTGCCTGGCCACAACGTGCCATCACAGCCTGAGCTTATGACCCCAGGAGTGGTCCATTGTCAGACACCATCAGAAGCCACACCCCCAGGAGATGGGACACAGGGTCCTGCTATGCCCAGAAAGACTCCAGACACCATAATCACCCCTGCCTCCTGCCTGCTCTCCCTTTAATCTCCTCCCCTGGCTGGTGTGTGGTGTCTAACACAGAACTGGTTTTCCTGAAGCTGTGTGGCTGGGACTGCCCCGAGGGTCAGCGGCCTCACCCCCAGAAGGCTGAGGGAGCCGGCCACAGCAGGTGCATGCATGCGAGGCCCACGTTCTTTCTTCGTGTGGTGACAGCCGTGTCCGGCACGCCGGGCTGATGCTAACTCACACACACTCTGCCTACCTACTTGCCAGCTCCTTCCCATCCAGGAGTGGCTGTTCCCAACCTCTTGCTCTCCAGGTGCCCAGACCTGCTGGATGCCTGTGATAGGGGCTAACTGTTCCTGCACACCAGGAGAGCCACTCGGTGCTGCCCATTTGGAACTGTAACCCAAAAGAGGTTCTGAAGACGTGGCACACTGATGGTTTTGGGGTGTTGGCCTGGCTCAGTTACCCCAAGTTTCCCTGAAAGGATAAGCTACAGCACATTAAATGCGTGTCTATGGATAGTGCTGTGTGGTTGGAGAGTTTTGTGATGTGATCAGTGAGTTTCTTGGAGATCCTGCAGGGACAGAGGTTTCTAGCAAACAGAAGAAATTGAGATGGCTTCCCAAGTCTAGTTGGCCTCAGAAGGGGAAACACTTCACAGCAGGCTGGTTCACAACTACCACGTCCTCATGCCTGCCAGCTCTTTAAAGGTGTAGCTTGTCACTAAAGGAATAAATAAATAAACCTCTTGGAAAACCACATGACAGAGAGTAGGGTGGTAAACTACAGCAAAAGAGGAGGGTGTCCACATAAGGAGGGCCATGCACTTGGATGACCTAGCAGTGTCCTGTCCTCTGGACCCATCCCCAAAGAGTTCCAGCTGCCAGGAAATACAGAGGGAAGGGGCATCTGTCTTCTCGCTCCATCCTGCCTATTGAAAAGCAGTTGTGAATACAAAGGCTGCAGGGAATTTCACTTAAGTAGACATGAATCTGATGTGATTTCTTACACTACTCCCAAAACAAAACTCAACAATGTCTTTACATTCCATTTACAGTGGGCTCACAAAACACAGGTCATGGCAGTGGTTTTGTTTGTTTTATAGACAAGTGGCAGTAAGTTTGTCCCCTGGGTGGGCGTAGCTAATGCTGGCTATGAGTTTAGAATTCCAGCGTCCTTAAGGGTCCCAGGTAGCTGGAGCAGGGGTGGGCAGGCAACTGGACCTTGGGCTGCTGTGCCCATCCTGTCCCATCCCAGATTCAGCCCTTGGGCTGTGGGACACAGGCCTGGTGGAGCGAGTCACTGGGCCATGTGAAGTAGGTGTTCTTGTCCCCAGCTCCTCCCTTCTGTCTGCTTCCTGGAGACTGTGATGAAGCAGCTTTTCTGTACCAGGTCTTTCTACAGTCCCTTCCTGCCTGCGAACTGGCTGACGACAGACTGGGTCCCTTCAAAACCGGGAGCCCAGATACACCCCTCCTCCCTTGTGTGGCAGGGGTCAGATATCTCATCCCAGGAATGGGAAAGCTGATCAATAGCTGGGCTTTCCATCCCTCCTTAATTAGGTTCATGTGGCTTTTATGTGAAAGAGGCACAGGTATGTGTACATACAATGATACATGCAAGGTGCACACCTGCAGACACATGGGCGTGTGAACCTGGGTCCTGAGCATGTACTCCAGGCAGGTCCCTGATGACTGTGGAGACAGAGGGTGGCTGGGTACAACTAAAGCCATAGACTCCAAGGAGAGTTGATGCTTGCGATCAGGGAAGAACCTCAGAGGTTGTGTGGACTGAGGTGCTAGACACCATTGTACTTACTGGGTGCCTCATGGATCTCAGACAGACCGAGCAAGGGACAGGAAGGGAAGTGGACGTGGGGCAGGGCTGGGCTGGGCTGGGCTCCTGGATGCCTGTGGTCCCTCAGAGGTGGCTGAAGGGGCTGAGCAGGTACAGGGTTGCATGGCACGCACATGCACTGAACGCTGGCTCTAAGTGTGTGCCTCAGAGTGGACACTGTCTACTACATGGCTTACAAATAGTTCCTCAGAGGTAGACAAGTACAAGGAGGGGGGCTGGCTACTCATCTCTAGTGGGACCACCACCAGCCCCCCAGTGTCCTTGAGCATGGTTCCACGCCTTGGACATGCTGTGTGTGACACAGGAGTGCACTTCCATGTGCCCTGGACTTGGAGAACACCAGTGAGAGGCCACTCCATAGTGATCTCTTCTAAGTTAGCAATGATTTGTGAAAGTTTCAAGTAGCAAATGTGCTGTCTTTTTGGTTTTATTTTTTTCTTTTATTATCCTTCGTATTCAGTGTCGAATTGTCTTTTAAAAAAATTAAAATAAAATTGTCAATGGCCAGCACGTGCCGGCAGCCACAGGGGTGGCCCTTCTGCACACGCAATGCTGGTCTTTATTTCTACCTGCGTGATAGATGGTGGTGCAGCAAGAGACAGCGGTCAGCTCGCCACCCCCCAGGGTCCCCCGGTGCCCACTACATAGGCACTTTCTGGAATTGGCTTCCAGTTCTTCTGGAAAGTTGCTTTCTGGAAAGCAGGCTGTCCAGCAGCAACCCTAAGGCCAACTTTCATTAACGTGAATGAAACACTCACTAGAGACCTGATGCTGAGCTAGAGGCCGGATGCTGCTTTCAGATATGCACGGAGGACTTCGCTTGTGCTCGTGAGGTTGATTCAGCAGCTGTGGTTGGCATGCCGGCCACGCAGCAGATGCTGTGGTGCAGAATTTCCTGTCACCATGCGCAGACTGCGCCCAGCTGCTCCATTACAGGGAGGCTGGCACTAAACACTTACTGAGACCCTGTCAACGGTGGTGCTTAAAGCAAGAAAACAGTGCCTCCGCAGAGCCTGGGACACTCCCCAGCAGGCCAAGCTCAGGTGGAGGCTGCTGTCACACGTGCCACCACGGGCCACTACCAATCAGGGAGCATCCTGCCCCTCGGTGTGAGAGGGTGATGGATAGGAATTACTTCCAGAGCAGTAATTTCTTGGGACCCTTTAGCTATTTTCCATACGAACAGTTCACTCCTGAAGCCACTGGTTTTGGACAGGAGGCTAAGACACAAA
>PVKA01027032.1:10450-31097 GCA_004027165.1 Ctenomys sociabilis
AAAAAAAAAAAAAAAAAAAAAAAAAAAAAAAAAAAAAAAAAAAAAAAAAAAAAAAAAAAAAAAAAAAAAAAAAAAAAAAAAACTTGTAGCAAAGTCTTAGACCTTACAAAAAATAAACATAAAATAGATTACATTTTAACAAATTATAAAATGTAAAACTTCAAAAACCTTAGCTACTGGATCTTTAAGCTCAAGGTCTGGGTAGAGCCCTGGGACCCGACATCAAATGCTTGACCCACAAAAGAGTGCTGGTGGATTTAAAATATTTGATACACAAAAGTCCTGTATAGTGGTATGAAAAAATAAGCTGAAAACTGCCAGAAAGCTTTCCCTCAGTGTGTTGGATGGCTTCCCGCCTGGCGGGGTGAGAGGCCCGGGGCCCAGGCTGCAAGGGTGAGCTTTTTGTCTCGGCTCCCAGATGCTGTGGTTTGGTGAGTGGTCTGAATAGAAGCAGCGTGGCTCTAAGCAGATGTGGTGGAGAGCAGCCCCCAAGCATGGCAGGCAGAAAACAGAGAGGGACAGGAGGGAGAGGAAGAGGGAGAGTGGGAGGGAGGGACACAGGGAGGAGATTAGGAGACAGGGAAGGAAGGGGAGGGAGGGAGGGAGAAAGAGAGACAGAGATAAGGACAGAGCCAGACAGACAGAGAGAGCACTCTGGACATGAGGGCGCACTCTATGAGCTCATGCCCAGCTATGACCTGCCTCTGTGGCCAGGCCATGCCTCCTGACAGCTCACTAGGTGCCATACCTCCAGGATCTGAGCACCTTTCAGAAGCCCCGTCTCTCAACATAAGACTTTTGTGGGATATTTATGATTTAAACCAACCACAGCAATCACCTGACAAATCACTAGGACAGAAAAAATATAAAGAATTCTTAAAGTTGAAGCTTAAAAAAATCAAGAAGTCTAAGCACTCTTGATTTTTGGGCCAGATATGTGGAGAGACAATTGTTGGTGAGGAGAGTAGAGGGCAGAGAGGAGTCCTCAGCCATCAGGAGACAGCAGAGGGACCCTCTGAAGACCTCAGCAGTCTTCAGAGTGGCTGGAGCAGCACGGGTGGCCCTGAGGGTGGGGAGGACAGGGAACCTGGAGCCCATCCATGCAACTTCCAGCTTCTGTGGGGCACAAGGGAGCTCCTCTGAATATCAGCTTGGTGCTTTCTTGCATAACTAAACTTGCAAATCCTATGACCCAGGAATTGTGCTCTTAGGCAATTTTCCAGGAAATCAAAAGCTCAGGGCCCCTTAAAATCCTGTCTGTGACCGTCCCTGAGCCCTTTCTACCCTTGACAGCAGGAGCTGCTATGACGTGGCTGGTGGGCCCACCGCCATCTGGGCTGCTCTGTACACATGGACGCGAGCTACTGATGCCACGACTGCTCGGATGTCACTGCCAGGGGCTGGGGTGTGTGGGTGAGCCAGCCCCATGGCCCCCACTTGAGGAGTCACTGCTCGGCACGAGGAGGTCATGGACCTTGCAGCCAGGACAGTGGACTGCGGAACAGTGCGAGGGTTGGGGCCGTTGCTGTGATGCCCTGAGGTCCTGTGACACACGGAAGAGCTCTCTGCACTATTTGCCATGACTGCACATGACTCTGTCATTATCTCCAGGTAAAAATTCGTGACAAAGCTATTCACTCATTTACCAAAGAGGAAAATCTTAATGGGAAAGAACTGGCAACATTTTACCCTGATAACATTTGCGGCCTGTCTTGAGCCCTCCGTGCTGGCAGGTAATGTAACTGCTCACAGCATGGAAATGGAAGTTTCAAATGGTCTAATTCATGCTCAAGAAGAAAAGAGCTCGCAAACTAAGCCAGCCCCTGTCAGCTCCTCAGTGGCAGGCTCTCAGGGCACTGCTCTGCTTGCAGCTGTCCAGGTAGGAAGGGCAGAGGACCCCAGAGGCCTGGGAGGGCCTGGTTCAGTGACACCCCACTGTTCGGTGCTGCCCTGGTGCTGCCCGTGCAGCTGCAGCGGGGCCGGCTGCGGGGGTCTCGGTCCTTGCGTACTGCAAGTGCTGAGCGCTGACTCAGCAGTGAGGGTGCAGGAGACGGACCTGTGGGGACCAAGGAAGGGCAGGACAGGTGCTGCCCCTCAGTGCGGACTCCCTCTGCAGCATGAGGAAGCTGACCTGGCCACAAGGCTCTTGAGAGAGGAGCCTCAACTGGAAGAAGGGATCTGATCTAGGGCCTGCTCCTCTCAGGACAGAGACTGGAGCAGCACCAGCTGGTAGATTCTGGCCAAGTATGAGCTGCCAAGCTGCTACAGTGGGCTAACATGGCTGAAGCCCAAACAGCAGCTTATCTTCCCAATGACCATATGCCCCTTCTGCTCCCCTCAGCCCTGCATACAGCCTCCTCCTCGTGCATCTTTGAGCCCCCTTCAAATTCCACCCCAAGCTGAGGTCCACTTAACTCCAGCTCCCTTTGTCTCAGATCCCCACCATTTTCCTGCTTTCCTCTCTGTGTCCTCAACAAAGGCCCCGCCCTCTTTCTTCAGCCTCACTGCTGTGATGAAAAACCTAACACCAGCCTCACTCATGGCCTTCAGCAACGGGAGACCGAGGGTCCGCGGGCCCTGGCTGCCACCTGGATGTGGCCTTGACATGGACATTTCAGGGGAAGGGAGCAGGTTTGCACAGTCCCTGAGCACAAGCCAAATACTCCACATGGACTGGAGCAGAGCCCGGCAGCAAGGCAGCCACTCATCCAAAGCCACGGACGCCCATCTACTGTGGTCTCCTATAAGGACGCCCTCTTGCAATTCGGAGGCAGTAAGCACTTGCTACAGCAAACCGTGCGGAGGGATCTAACGTCACACCACCCTGCCAGGATACCCGGCCTCTGTGCCACACCCGCAGCAAGAGATGCGAGGAACTGAGGCAGAGTCTCAAATATCGCAAGCCGGCACTGCCAGAGATGCAAAATCTAGAAACAGAATTTCCTTGGAAACTCTAGCTTTAGCTCAAATCAAGATGACAATTTTAAACAAATCAAAACTAGATAATTGTGCTGAAAAAGCAATGACGCCCTCAGGAAGGCACAGCTGACTCCAGCAGGTGATGTAACTGCTCTCCTCAGGGGGGGCTGAGGCGCCCACTGCTCATGGCAGGGCTGCACGAGCTGGGAGAGCGGGAAGACGGGCTGCCTCGGCACGACAGGACCTGCGGTGCCTTAGCGAGACCCTGGCCCGAGTGCTCCCTGGACAGCGTGGCCCTGCAGGGCTCGCTGCAGGCCTCCTACCTCTGCAGGTGGGCAGTGGGCTGGTCCACTGCCCGTTGCTCCGGCACTGGGCGCGCGAGGCCCCCTGCAGCAGGTAGCCTGTGTTGCAGGTGAAGTTCACGAGGTCGTTCAGGTTGAACTCGCTGCCCTTGGTGACCCCATGGGCGGGGTTTCCGGGGTGTCCACAGGTGATGGCTGTGGAGGAGACGGCACTGTCATTGTCCATTTTATTTTTTCATAACTTTTAATTTATTTTTTATTTTTTAAAGAGAATAAAAAAAAAACCTAGAAAGGGCACAGAACTGTACTAAACAAAATGATAGTAGCTCAACAATGATTGTTATATTGCGTATTGTTGTCTGCAGATTAGCTGCTCAGATTACCAGACATAAGCATGTAACATTGGTCAGAAACAGGTTAAAAAAGGAAAATATGTAAGCATTAACTGTCCCTTTTAACAGGCCGGGAGAAATCAGCAGTACAGTTATCCAAGCTGTCCTGTGTGTAGACATGCATACTTTTTCTCTTCCTTTCTTTCTTTTTCTTTCTCTCAGTCCAGTTGTACCATTTTAAAAACAGGTCAGGGCCAGGGAGATGGCTCAGTAGAATAAGTGCTTGCCTGACAAGCACAAGGGCCCGAGTTCAATCCCTGGTTCCACAAAAGTAAATAAATAAATTAAATAAATAAAATACAACAAAATAAACTAAAAACAGGTCCTCCCTGTCTCCTGGTGACCCTGAAAACACATCCACGGCGTGAGACAGGAGGTTCCAGCCTCGCTCAGCCCACACTCTGCAGTGGCAGTGATGGTGGGAGGCGGCAGGGGGCAGAGTGGAGCTCAGCAGCCCCCTCGCAGCTCCTTCACACAGGAGCCGCCTCTCCTCAGGGAAGGCCGGGCCGCCGCAGAGCGCAGTGCTGCCCCAGTCCGTCCGGCCCTCCAGAAAACACCAGCTGATTTTGTGAAGCTTTGCTGTGAAACACAAAATCTCAGGACTTTAAATGTCTGTGTAAAATGTCTCCGGTCTCCCTGTAAACCTCACGCAACTAGCAGACGGCTGCCCATGCAGGCCCATTTCCCTGCGATGCCTGCTGTCTGAGGATATCACCCCCCGGCTGGGACCATGCAGCGCTGGGTCTTAGCCACCGGCCCCTGCAAAAGAAAGACATTCAGGCCCCCGACGGCTGTTCTGCACCTCACTTATCTCGTCGCTGTCTCTCTTCTTCTCCCTAGTAAAGCTCTGATCTCTAACCTTGTGCATCGCCAGAGCACTCTCCCCGGCAACACCTGTCACTGTACTGTGGACGCCACGGTAGCGTCTCTTGTTCCATTCATTGGAAAGCAGAGCACATGTGTGCAGGGCACTTGGCTTAAGAGGAGTTTTGTGATCACGAGAGGGTCGTGCGTACCCTGAAGCAGGCGGCCAGTACCGAATGTCAGGGGCCGGCTCTGAGGAGGGCCCGCAGGCACCCTCATCTCTCCGTCCAAGGGTTCTCCATGCCCAGACGAAGCAGTGAGGAGATAGAAAGCCATGCGGACAAGGGGGCAGGGCTCCTCTACACTGCGGACACGGGGTGTGCTTGGCCTGGGTCCTCGCACAGAGCTGGACACCCTCGTGCTGAGTCCAGCCTGGGCAGGGACTGGGGAGGCAGCGGAAGGAGCCAGAGTGGGGAGAGGTCTGACGGCACTCACTGGGCCCCGGCCTCCGTCAGCTGAGGCCTCCTGCTCTGAGCCCTGCGCACGCTTGTGGATGGCTGGACACACTGCAAGCCTGAGGACAGCCAGGCCAGCATGGTACTCACGGACGCAGACAGGGGTCTGTCCAGACCACTTGTGGTCCTGCAGGCAGATCCTGACCGACGTCCCCACCAGCCGGAAGCCGGGGTTGCACTGGTAGACCACTGTGTCCCGGTAGCTGAAGCCGTCCCCACTGATGTGGCCGTTCACGATGGGGTCCGGGGAGCCGCAGTGGCCAGCTGAGGACAGGAGCAAAAGCTGAACCAAGATGTTAGAGAACACGTCCTTCGTATGAAGGCCTAACGTGTCGCTGTGTCATGACCAGTGGACAGCAGGCGCCATTGCATGGAGAGGGAGAAGGGGCGGGGGGAGATGGAGAGAGAGGGAGAGGCAGAGCCCGGGCCCGCACGCAGGCTGTGGGCAGAGACCTCGGCAGCTCTCCGGCCTGTGCCCTCCGCTCCCTCTTCCTGTGCGCTGGTCTCCTTTCTCTTCCCTCCTTTCCCTTCCCCCAACTTCCCTTGTGCTCTGTCTCTTTCTTCAGGTTTGGGAAGGCATCTTACAGCATTCCTAACACTGGAAAGGTTGTAGGCAGCTGTGGGCTTGGACTGAGCAGTCCAGGAAGGCGCAGCCCGCTCTCCCTGTCATCCCTGGGGGCCTGCGGAGCGGCCCCAGGCAGCCACTGTGCAGAGGCACGGGGCCGGGCTCCCTGGTCATCTCTTCAGCCAGCCAGCGCTGGGGACGTGTAGATGGGGCACATTCCTGGGGTGCCCGAGTGGTGTAGGGCAAGGCCGCCTGGGAGTGCTCACTGTGTGGGAAAGCTACTCGGGGACTTCTTGCTTCAAGATAAGCAGAAAGCAGGAGAAAGTATACCGCAGTCCAGTTTCAGTGCGCCCTGGGGGTGTGCCAGGCACAGCACGCCGGGATTCTCACTGGGAATTTTAAATACTGAGGTCTTTTTCTAGCTGTCAGTGAGTTATTTTTTGACCCCAATTTTGTACTGACTTCAAGCAGGCCCCTAAGTACAGAGCGCTCCACACTTCACTGAGTGTTCAACCCAGATCTCATGAATGCTGTGGGAGGGCGTGGCACAGCTGCACAGAGCCCACCCTTGAGCTATCTGTCCTGAGCTCTGCTCCCCAGGAAGGCTGGAACCTGTTTCCCAAGTCGTGTCTGTCAGAATATGTGACTCCTCCTCTGGCTGTGTCGTGCTCCCTGTGCAGCAGCCGCTGCCACACTGTGCTGTGCCAGGCTGGGACCCTTGTGACATCTAGGGCTGGCAGACCTAGGCCCCCGGAGGACGGGGTAGGGTGCTGGCGGGGAGCTCTGCACTGGGTGTGCCGAGGGTCTGGACATCTGCAAAGGCCGTGGCCCAGTCCCAGGAGGCCCAGGGCCAGCTGTCTGTGGCTCTGTGGGAATCTAGGTGACCTCTGATCTGGGGCTTGATGCGTCCCACTGCAGAGGGTCAGTGCGCACTGCTGTGCGCAGGCCGCAGTGCTGAGCGCAGCACTGAGCCCCGCCAGCGTGACTGTCCTTGGCAGGACCGTGTGTGCTGCCCTTCTCCTACCGCGCAGCACCCCGAGGACAGCACCCGACCCTTCTGAGCCTGCACTGGGGTCACCCTCTCAACGCTCCTGCTTGTGCCAGTACAAAGATTAAATATTAGTATGAGGATTAGAAGTGAATCCAGTTTTAGAAAATCTATAAACCAAACACTTAGCCTTACTATTTGCTTTGTGATTATTGGTGCCTTTTGCTGACAATTAAATACAAAACATTACAGATGTCCCACGCCGCAGCTTCAGGTGAGACTGCCGTCCGCCCTGTCTGGTCAGGGTCTTGGACAGCGAGTGCCAATCGACGGGCTTCTCCTGAGCACTGATAAGTGGTCACGACACGCCAGGTGGACCAGGTGGACAAGCACACATTGGCAGAAAAGCTACGGCTGGCATCAAACATCCTGCATAGATTTGAATCCCAGGATCTGTGAGTATTAAATGAATGCCACAGCACACTGATACGCAGGCCTCCTCTCCAAGTGTGCCTGCGGAGGGACGCCACACGGCTGCCCTGCCCCAGCCGATGGGCCCTGCAGAGACCTGCCCTGCCGAGGGGGAGGAACCACAGGGTGGGGTGCTCCTCTACCTATGACCCAACTTCTGTGCCACCAACTGTATTTTCCAGATCTCTCTCATGTCCTAGACAAGAGCAGAAATCCTAGGATCCATCTGAGGTTAAGAAGGGCGCGTGGTGTGGACAGCGGGGCTCGGTCTCTCCCTGCCAGCGACTGCTATGCAGCAGCTCCCAGCTGCAGGACCCCTGGCAGCTGCTGCCTGCAGGTGTGCAGCCCTGTGGCCTGGAGTTTCCTGCCAGTCTTCTCTGCCTATGGACATCGCATGTCCTTCAGGCCTCAGTCCGAATCCGTCCTCCACATGCAGCCCCCACAAATTCCGAAGGGAGTCTGTCCATCCTCTCCTGAGTTGGTAGTGACCTACTGTGGGCTTTCTCTCCAATGGGGCACCTGTCTTTAGAGACATGTACTGAGATTCTGAACCTGGAGGTGTGCTGCTGTTGGACTTCGCAGGCGGCCCACCACCACGAGGGGGACCATCTCAGAGAGGTGCCACCTCCCAACAAGGATGGCACACAGCCATCGTTTCCTGCTGCCCCGCTGTCCCCAGGACCTCACGAGTCTCCCTCCATGACCAGCCTCGCCTCCCACCTGACCAGAGGCCTGGCTATGGAGTCTGGGCGGGGCAGACTCGCAGCTCCTCAGTCGAGGTCCATGGAATTCCTCTTCTCTTTGATTACGGACTCCATGCAAAGGATGTCGCCTATCTTACTGTCCTTCACATGCCACTCATTAGTTCTTGAGGAACTCAGGATGACACTGGTCCATGTCCAGAGGCATCCAGAGACAGTCCCAGCTGCCACGCTCCTTCCTGCACAACAGCCCCATACATGCAAGGGACAAATGCTTGCACTATGTGTTTGTGAGCATTTCACTGCCTGACTGACCTGCAGCATGTGCTTGACCCTGAAGTCTGTTACAGCAAGTGTCAGAGGAGACAGAAGTCGGCCTGCTCCAAATCACTCTTTCTTTGCTGTAACATAAGTGTTTTAGTTGTTATTTACTAAGTGGCTTCACACAAGGACCTCTCAAAAATATACATTACACTTGGAACAGATGCTCTAATTTTACTCTCTGAGAGCAGCAAGGATGGTCCAAGGTCATCCTGAGCATAGCTGTTAGCTGCTGAGCTTTCACAGTGTCATGGGGAAGTTACAGTTGGGATAGAATCCACCCTGTGGTCATTCTAGTGCAGCAAGCACAAGCATCAGAGAAGAGCCACATAGTCTCACAAAGTCAGCACTCCATTGCAGGAAACACGTCCATGAGCATGGTGGACTGAGAGGAGGCATGGGTCACGATGTGCTGAGAAGTCTACGTGACGCAAATGTCACTGAAGATTCACGCGGACTTCTACACAGGGGCCCTGGATACACACGTGCCACTTCTGTTCAGCGCTTGGGCTCCAGGGCAGTGAATGCAAATGATGAAGTGGCGGAGGACACAAGAGGACAGCACAGGGAGCACGGGACCTGGATCCTCCCTGGGGTTGAGGGGTTGGGGAGCAGGTGGGCGCACTGTGGTCTGTGCAGTGTGGACTGGTTCTGAGGACCCAGGAGGTCCCTTCGACGAGCAGCGAGGACATCCCATGCTCAGCATGGTGCAGCTTTTGTAAGGTTCTTTTATAACATGGAAGCACATGTGCACCCCTGTGTGAGACTGTCTACAGTGGCATTTACACGCTAGCCCATCCTCTCTCTAAGTTCTGGAGGAGAATTCACACGAGAGGCCCCAACACAGGAGAGATTTGGTTCTTCAATGGGAGGCAAAGAAAATCAACCTCCTCTTCTTAAATACTGCTCTCCTGGAGTGGGCCCTGCAGGACTTAGCTTGGTCAGCACAGTCCAGCCACATGCTTAACTGCAGGGAACAAAGTCTGGGTCTTTCGTCTCTCCTCATGTGGAGTTCTGAGGCACAGGGGAATGGGTGCAGATGGAGGCCTCGCACAACATGACTGTCGAGCAGAATTTGCACGACTGCGCCTGCTCTAAGCTGAGACACCTGTCACTGGATTATATGTTGTGATTTCACGATCTTCTCTTCATTGTATATGTTTGGAATTGCTTTATTTTTTACCTTAAGGGGAATTTTACATTAGTTTCTATTATTTGCTTAGGTATTTAGTTTATCATTACAATGTAAGAATTTCTTAATTTGTCATTGAGTATTATCTTCAGTCTATTGGCATCATTATGCTCAGATGAAGGACAGAAGTACAATTTGGATCCAGAAGCCCCACTTCTAGAGCAGCTCTTAGCTCCTCTCCAGAGTCATCAGACAGACAACAAACAGCTTTAGTGTAGGACGCCAAGAAGCAACGTTAGCTCTCCCGAACCCACGTCTGCAGTAATTAGAAAAATGTTTCCCTGTCTGCTCTGTCATCAGAGTAACCCACATGCGTTGGCAGCCACTTCCTATGGAGGGCAGCAGGAGGCGCCTGCGCACTGCAGCACCTCGCAAAGGGGCGGACACAGCACAGTATGGCTCTCCACGCCCCTGCACGGTGCTCAGCAGCAGTCCGGGCCAGGAGACCCAGCTCCCTGGGAGGCCTCCCAAGCTCCCTGGGAGGCCTCCCATCGGCCTCCCGCTTTGCTAGAAAGGCCTAACCTTCACACTGCCATAACGATTCTTCCTACACAAAAGGCGGAGCTAAGCAGGGGCCCGGACTTCTGTGCTGCTTGGTCGCACGGTTCTTTCCATATCTTTGATGCCTGAATGTGGCTTGAATGTCAGACACAGTTTGCACAGTGTCTTTAGAGGTCCTGGCCGCCTGCACTGGTCCCAACTCACAGCGGCATTGCCTGTCGAGACGCTGTCCCTCTCACTGTTCTCTCCTCTTGGACATACTCGCGGGAAGCTGCTTAGCTTAAAGATCGAGGGTCCCGACCATGCCGGGCAGCTGTGTCCAGTGGATGATTTGCTCTTCAGTTATGAGTTTTAGGCTGTTACTTTGTTTGCCTGAGTGGGGGAAATTTCTTTTAGATTTGAAGCCATGGAATTATACAGACATTTTTCTGTTTCTAAAAAATCATCACCAAGTGCTTCCGTGACTGGTGCAGGTGAATTTCCTCCATGACTGTCCGTCCTGTTGACGGCCCTCAGGTCCAGCAAGTCTTGAAGCTTTACCAGGACCATGCACCTTGCTTGAATCACAGAAGGTCACAAGGGTGGAAATGGGAAAGGGTTATTCAATCTACAAGCTATGAAATGGAAGAAAAGTATTGACGAAATGGGCAAGCAAGAGTCTGTAAGCATCCGGAGCCACGGGGAGGGGGCTTCTGGCCTTCCTGGGGCTCAGGATGTGAACCGTGTGGGCCGGGAGCTTAGTGCACTCTGGGTTAGGCAGAAACAGCTCCTCCCTGGGGAAAAATAGCTCTGAAGGCCGCATCGTATTTGACACCCTCCTTCTGCAACCAGATCTGAGAAAGGGACTCTGGTGGGGCGTCACAGGCCAGACATCCAGCCTTTGCTCTGTGAGCACAGTGCTTATGTCCCAGTGCTGCGTTTGGTGTTCTGACTTCGTTAAGCTGTATAAATCCATTACTTCTCTAAGCTTTTTGGCTTTTGTAAATAGGGGCTGTAAGAATTTATCACATGCTTCAGTGAGACTCAATAAGATCAAATGCAACAGTGACTTTGTCTATTTTTAACTCATTGGCAAATAAAGTCACTCAGACATCTGGTCTCCCAGGAAGGCATGCGTTAGGGCTTGGATTGTGCGGGTGTCCACTGTGTGCTCTGTGACTTGTCCATGCCAGGTTTAGGGCCAGAGCCCTGCAAACTCATTGTCTGGGCATCCCGTAACCCCCTCTACCTGGGGCACCCATCTCCACCTGTCCAGCTTTGAACCGCACGCCACAAGACAAGGTGGATTCCCTTGGGGACACATCTAGCTCGTGACCTCACGCTGTCTGCCCTCCAGCAGCCGTCGCTTGGTGGAGAAGAGTCCTGCCCCACTTGGGTGACAGGTACCAGACGCACAGTCCTGCAGACTCCGTGGTGCTCACGAGCCCCTCCACCTCACCTGCGCCCTGAACGTGTCCCCACTGCTCGCCCACTGGTGCACATGTGCACAGACCTGCACCACTTCTATCCTCCCTTGATTCTCTTCTCCTAGTAGGCGCTTTGTGCCTCCTCCAGCTTTATTTGTTGTGTGCCGCATGTAATTTCGACACCACTTTTCCCTATTACAGTCTGGACCATTTTTTCTACTTCACTTTCAGGATAAGCCCCTTCTGAGTAAACAGGCTCATTTCCAAGCAAGTCATCTTCCCAACGCTTCTTGGTGCGTGCAGCCGCGGAGGCCAGGCCAGGGGCCTCTGGAGGCTGCCTTCCCGCAGGCCCCTTCTCCCCACTGCCATCTCTTCCCTTCCAGCTGAGCCACACCAAAGAAGCAAGGTGCATGGGTACCCAAAGACCCAGACTGACCCAGATTGTGCTGCGGCTTTGTCTACCTCCCTCACCGGCGACAGCAAGATGAAGTCAGGAATGCAGCCACCTTCGTGGTAGCCTAATCAAATGTCATTTGCTGTTGATTTCCAACCTGAGGATTGCTACCAGAGACGGATATGTTTCAGAGCATGTACTATTTTTTGTAGTAAGGGTCTACAGGGTCTCACCATGTAGATCACACTTGTAATGATCCACCTGTGCTCAGCCTCTAAGAGCTGGGCTTACAGGCTTGCACCACCTCACCCAGTCTCAGTCACCATCTGAGGCACCCTCGAGGGGGGTCTGCTAGGGATCAAACCCCAGCCTCTGCGCTGCCTAACAGGCACTTTACTCCACTGAGCTGTTTGGTGGCGCCCTCCGGGCATGCACCTCCTCAGCACACTGCCACCTTCCTCAGTGCCAAGGCGGCACAGCAGACCCAGCCCACATCAGAGCTGCCTGCAGGAGGGAGTGGCTCAGTGGCCTCAACCTCACAGCAACATGGGAGGGTGCAGGTGGCCGCGGGGACCTCGGGAAGGACCACGCCCCCGGTGGGCTGCTGGGAGCTGCTAGAAGCTGCAGGGTCCATGCCAGATAGCAAGATGTGAAATATGTTTAATACTTGTAATGTATTAAGTACCTCTGATACTATCTAAGATCAAATAGATACAAAGGCCATGCAGACAGCACTCAGAAAGCACTGTTGGGATTTAGGGTCAGAGATGTCACTGTGGCAAGGTGTGGGCACTTCCGCTGGTGGTGGTTTTCTCTGAGGTCACAACTTTACTCCCTCCTTCTTCAAATTTTACCCACACAAGAGAACATATTTACTATGTCAGGCTTCCTCGTGCTGAGGGTGTTCCCAGCCCAGGAAGATGCAGAGGTTTAGGGCCCAGGGCTATGACAGATGAAGACCCTGCTGAAGAGCATGGAGAAGGTTCAGAAAGACCCCAGCAGGCCACATGCTTCCCAGAGATGTGTTGCTGGTGGCGCCTGGCTCCCCACTGCCCTCCCAGGTGCCCTTCACAGTTGCCATGCATTCATGCAGAATAGGCGATGCGGGAAACACCCAAACCCACCATGCACCCCACATGGTATGCGTTAGCATTTTGGGGGAGACGGGTCCCTGCAGGTGCATTTTGTTTTCAATAATTCCCTATGCTTGCTTGGATTTCAGCTAATGTCATTCAACCTCTTTTTTTTTTTTTTTTTTTTTTTTTTTTTTTTTTTTTTTTTTTTTTTTTTTTTTTTTTTTTTTGTCTTTTTGAGACAGGGTCTCGCTATGCAGTTCAGGCTGGCTTTAAGCTCACTTTGTAGCTCAGGCTGGTCTCGAACTCACAACAATCCTGCCTCAGCCTCCCAAGTGCTGTCACTCAACCTCTTGACATAGTTTTTAAAAATGTATCAGTGCACGTTTGTGATTCATAATGGCCATTTTTATTGCAGGTACTTGGCACAGGAGCAGGACCTATCTTGACTCTTTCATGCCTCCTTCCCTTTCTCTGCCTTTCCTGGTCTCTTTTCCATTCATGGAAGACCTATTTCCTGTGATTGTTTTGACGTTCACATCTATGTATCCCTCCATCATGAGGGTTTTGGCTGCAGTCATACTGAGCTTTATGTCCATAAAGCAGCAGACGACTTTCCCTTATTGCCCCACATAGGAATAAGGTCACACCTCCCACATCTACCAGGGAGTCAAACCCCCCAAGCAGGAAGCCAGAGGGCAGCGGCCCAACTCACCCAGACACCGTGTTTCAGTGCCGCTCCACAGCCCGTTGGCCAAGCACTCTCGGACGTGTGAGCCCACCAGGGTGTAGCCCGTGTTGCAGGCGAAGATGGCAGTGGCCCCGTACACCGTCAGCGTCCCGATCTTGTTACCATTTGGGGGAAAAGACAGGCTCCCGCACGAGATCACTGGAGAGGGAAAGAAGTGGACAGCACTTCAAGCTCCGGGGCTTAAAAACAGGGCAAAAGGTCTTGAGTGTTAATATTCCTTAGGAGACAGCAGGGAGGCCCGCTCTGGCTTGAGCAACTGGCTGTCTCGGAAGGTCAATTCTCTTTATCACAGGTCCTTAAAAGGAAGACTGGCGAATCACGAGTGTGTCCTGAACCGCGCCTGTCCCCACGCTTCTCACCCTCCTGTGTAGTTTCTTGATAGAAATCACAGTCTACAAACGCAGCTCTTGGGCAAGGTGGCCACAGGTCCACCTGCCTGTCCATCACCTATTCTGTGAGTAGCATCTTTCTTGGGGTCACCCTGGGACCTCTCAGAGAGCTGACAGTGGTAACCCTCTTCGCCGGTCAGTTCAGTAAGACTAGGTACTGTGGCCTTAAGATCTGTAACTTCAGACAAGGATTTGATGAACTTGTGTTTTCTAATTTGTGCGGAGCATGAACTTATGAAGACCTGACTGCAAAGGATATGTGGAGCCTCAGAAACTGGTTTGTTTTTTTCCAAACTTCGCCTCATGCATTTGTGGGGAGGGTGACTATTAGTCTCCAAGTGTACCTGAGGGTCCCACACAGCCCTGAGCTTGTGTCCACCATCAGCTGCCAAATCACTGCATTAGGGAGACACATTAGAGGTGTCGGACACCACATACATGTCTCTGCCTCGACCCCACGAACACTTTAGTACAAAGCGATGCAAATCCCTGAGGTAGAAGAGTCCCACTCAGGTAGGCATCAGCCTGTGCAGCAGAGTCTTACAAGGCATGGTGGTGCGAGTGAGGCCATGTGCCACGCTGGGAGGGCCACAGTCCTGGTCCTGCTGTGCAGCTGGAACAGTGGTCAAGGTCAGAGAGGCGTAGTGATGGACCCAGAGGCTGGCCACGGGGGACCTGGGTTCCATGCCAGCTCCACACACCCTGGCGAGGAGTGCGGCCAGTGTCCTGAGTCTTCATCCCTGGAAGGGGGAAGCAGCCGCTGCCAGATGGGGCTGAGCACAGGAGTGGACAAGGTCAGGGTCCAAGGTCATGGCCAGCTGGGTAAGCCAGGGTCAGTGATGGGGCCACGACACAGCAGGGCGTGGAGAGTACAAACCCTCCGGGGAAAAATCCAGGCCAGGCGAGCTGGGTGCACAGGACCTGAGTCCGCCCCACCATGAAGCCATTCTTCCTCTAAGATATAAGCGCAGCCGGTCTTAAAATGATCAGTCAGTCACGCGCCGTGGAAGGTCGGGGAGCGCATCTCGGAGCGCATCTTGTGGCTGCAGAAGCCTGCGTGGTGGGCGCTCTAGGCCTTCACACGTGTCAAGATCCGTGGACACGGCTCCTGTGGCGAGGTGGCCAGAGAGTGCAGGCGGGACCCGGATCTGTGCAGTCCGCCGTGCGCTGTTCTCTATACGTCTTCCCAAGCACAGCACACACTTCATTGTGAACTCTGGTATTTCACGATCTATTTTAGTCATGTAAACATATGAGTCAGAGTTTCAACTTGGAGCCTGTCAGAAATGCTCTGAGAAAGAGGCTGAGCATGCCGGGCCAGCCAGAGCCCCTGCCAGCTGCTGCTGTTCTGCCCTCCTGCGGCTTCGCAGGCTTCGCAGGCTTCCTGCGGCGGAGCTATTTCCAACCCTTCCTCTAATCAGGTTTACTCACTTGCAGAGAGTTAATGAGCAGGCTTGGAGTTTCTCAGCAGCTGGATAATGCAACATCAGGCTCAGAGTTTCATCTGGTAGAAAACCCAATTCATTATGGAGGATGGGGGCAGCCACCATTCCAGCAGGCCCAGTTAATAGGACCAGAGAGCCCTCTGATGGCAAGGCCAAGCTCTGTGGAGAGTGGAGGAGAAGGCCAGCTTTCCGTGCTACTTTTTGCATATCAGTTTTCAGAAACAAATTCACTAGGTTTACTTTTTCCCTCTCATTAAGAATGCATTCACGCTCACGATGTGGAAGGTTTCCCCAAGCTGCGGGGGAAGGGGAAGGAGTGTGGCGGAGGGCACAGAGCACACACTGGGTCCCCACTCTGGGCACCCCGCGCCAGCCTCCCTAGGAGGACACACCACAGCAGCCAGCCTGCCTCCAGACACACGCACGCAGGCAGGCTCTCCACCCTGCAGCCCTGTGCTTGGTGAAATCTGCTTCAAAGTAGTGGGAGCTGGGACCTCTCCGTGCGCCTTCCTGTGGGGTCAGCAATGAGGGTGCTACCTGTGCGTGCACAGCCTCCCCAGCAGGCACCGACAGCACTCTCTATGGGCTGAAACCCAGGACACCCAGTCCCCAAGGGTGTGTCTTGTGGAAGTGACAGAGCTGTTTGCCTCCAGGGGCAGGCTCAGGAATTGCGATAAATGCATGGACTATGTGGACTGGAGTCTAGAACTGCTTTGTGAGGGCCGCACATCCAAAGCAGGACCAAGCCCTGAGCATCCAAAGGAGACCCTGATGCACAGGAGAGACTTCACAGCTAACAGCAGAGGTCTCTGGACAGTGTGCTGTCAGCGAATTGGACATCAGGGGCGGCTCTCCTCCTGAGGACACTGTGAACAGTCACCACTGGAGGCCAACCCTGTGGAGGCTGAGCTCGAAGAGAAAGCTTCCTTGCTCCCTTTGCATTCCTCTCTTTCAGGGGTGGAGGGGAGGCTTAGCTTCACTTGCTGCCATCTGCCGCTGCTGCAGTCAGCCTCAACACCAGCAGTGCAGGGTGTAACTCAGGGCCCAGAAAGCAGGGTCCCGAGAACGGCAGGATGCATCTCACTGCTGGCGATACGGCTCCACGGTCGGGAGGCCCGGTGTCTGTGGGTGTTCTGTAGCCTGATGGCTCTCTTCTGGGATGGTGATGAGTGAACACATCTGGGGTACAGCAAACACCACCCCTACCCTGGGCGGAAAGCGACACAGTGGCCAGAAAGGTGGGGGTTCCCAGGGCTGCTGGGGGCTGCAGGTGCACACTGGGTCCTCTGCGTCCTGGAAACCCTGTGTGATGCACACCAAGAAGTTCACACTGTTTCCCGAGATCTGCTTCTGGCTTGAACCTGACAGAAAGTGTGTTGAAGATGCCAGCTGTGGAGAAGGGCTCTTTCCTACCTGCAGCCTCTTAGCATTTTATGAGGGTGATTAAAACCAGGAACTTTACTGCACCCAGCTCTTCCCCATCTGGGCACCTTGCTGAAAGTGCTCACTGTGTGGTGCTTCAGTGAGGCCTGCATTTCCGTGTTCACACCAGCACAAGCAGGATAGCGAGTTCTGGAAGCAGTCTGTGCCCATCAGCGAATGAGTGGACAAAGATAACGGGAGGGTTCCACGCAGCGAAGTGCTGCTCTGCTGTGAGGAAGGATGAACGCTGAGTCATTGGTAAGAAAACAGGTGCACCCGAACACTGCAAGGTTGAGCAAGAGTGGATCAGACACATGGGCTTAAACATAGTATAAATAAAGAGCAAAACAGAAGATAACAGGAAGCAGCGAGCTGGAGCAGCCTCAGATGGGAAGGGACCCACAGGAAGAGCAGCGCAGAGAAGCTGGAGAAGGGTGAACGAGATGAGATGTGCTTCACGCACACGCCAGCCCCGTGTGCGGAGTGGGATCGTTGGGCACTGCAGACACCAACAAATGGAAGTTCATTTGCAAGGGAAAGTGGCTGGCAGGGTCTGAGCTGTCCAGGGCTACATGCCTCGTTTCTGTCTTCTGTGATCCTGTGGGCCTTCATGGAGAGTCTCCACATCACAGAGCAGCTGGGGAGGCTTGGGGGTGTAGGCGTGTGGGTGCAGCAGCCTGGGCTGTGGGGCAGATGTGGAGGGAGGAGGGGACTGCAGCAACCACCTCAGCGTGGGGTGCTAGCCTGAGCTGGCATCCCCAGTGGTGGGGCCTTCAGTGCTGGTGCAGAAGCCACCCAGGCTGGGCTGCTGGGTGAGAGGTGCCCGGAGTGTGGCAGGGAGGCCCCAGCTGCTGGCCTGCACCTCTCATGGCCCATCTGTGCCTTGGAAGCTTGCAGAAGAGCTCCACCCATGCGCTCTGCCAGAGGCTGAGACAGAGCTGTTGTCTAAGGCTGCAGGTGCCCAGTCCGCTGCTCGCTTCCTGTCTTGTTCTTGTCTTTTCTTACCAAGCCATGTGTTTCATGAATTTCCCACTGCTTCTGTGCCTTGTTTTTGTGCACGACAATTTCTCGCCAACTATCAGCTGAAGATCTTGTACTAAAGAGGCCTGAGTCCAACAGTGTTGTGAACAATGCCCTCATTGTCTTACTTTCTATTTGTTCATATTTATTACGAGGCTCACTCACAGCCCGCCTGGCTTATCTTGTCCTGGAGAGAATAATGAGCTCTCTATTCAAGACAACCCTGTGAGAGCTCAGTGGGCTCAGCACACATCACGACTCCTGGATTCCAGGGAGACTTCAGCCTGGGAGAAGGGTTCTCTTTCTGAAAGTGAGCTTTGATCCATCACGGAGCTGCTATGAAACACTCAAGTATTCTAAGGGCTTATGGTTTATACTACAGGGTCCCTGACAAGGAGCACAAAGCACTCCTAATTGCACACCTAGGAAGCCACTGCGACTGACTCGTCTGCGGCCAGGACACCAGTGCACTTGGGCTCCAGGCTCCCGGGAGGTGCTTGCCAAGTGGGTCCCCAGGGGTCCAGAGCACGGCCTCCTGCCCGCCCACTCACCTCTGCAGCGGGGTCGCTCGTCCCCCACACTCCAGGTCCCGTCGGCCTGGCACTGGAGCAGTCTGCGGCCTTCCAAGTAGTAGCCTGGGCTGCAGCCCAGCAGGACCTGGGCTCCGTACTCATTTGGCTGCCCGGACACCAATCTCCAGAGGATGTGTTCAGACAGCTGCGCCTCAATGCTGGGGCAGGGCACAGCTGGAAAGGAACAGGAGCATCAGCAACTCTCTGGGCCGCAGGGCCTTGGGGGGTGGGGTCTTGGGTAGGCGGGGGCTCTCGGGGCACTGCCCAACCCGAGGGTCCCTTGGCCACCTGCCTGCACTGTGCAGCCGGTGACCTCCGTGGAGGCAAGGTGGCCATGGAAGCAGACTGCTGCCCAAGGGCAGCCTCTCCACCCAGGGGCGTGGCCCACCCGGAGGCCTCTGTCTGGAAAGTGTGCACACGTGGAAAGCAACACCACACATCTGTCTCAGCTTCTGAGAAGCGGGGAGAAGGGACTGTGCAGCTGAAATCCAGTGGGGAGGTTAATTTTCCATAAAATCAGAAGCCCTCGTTCCTTCCATTTTAACACAGACAGACAGACACACACACACTGCATATCTCTGTTACCAGCACAGGCACACACATAGTCACGCTCTATTGCTATTGCTACGAAGATCTCAGCAAGACCCTGGCACAGCAGTCGCTTGCTGAGCAGCAGAGATGTCAGGGTGCCCCACGCCCCGCCATCTGGGAGCATGCCGACGCCGGTGCAAGCTGTGGCGCGCGGCGAGTGTGCGTCGGTCGCTCTGGACGCTGGCTGGATGTGAGTGAGAGGAGTCGCACCCAGGGCCGCTTCCCCGGGGAACGCACTCCCTATGGGGTGGCAGGGCCAGCTGTCCTCGAGAAGGACCTGAGGCTCACTTCTGCATCCTGAGAAAGGTAGCTAAAGCCTACAGTTGTGTTCTTTGTTGTTTTGTTTCCTTCCGGAATGACAGAAATGCATTTCACTCAAGCCCACGACAATGGGGCCAGCCATCCTCATACAACACAGAAGGCTCAACTAGCCCCACATGGTAATTTAGCAGTCTCAAGTACAGATAAACTTAAGAAGAAGGCTGTCTGTAATTACCCGAGGCAGTAAAATCAATTAGTTTAAAATCTGAGAAGAGCGGTAATTAAAATTCTTGCTTACAGCTCTTGGGTGATTTCAGGTACTTACGCTAAGTTATGTGGCATGCAAGTGCTTTTCCTAACACGTGCCTTTCTCTGGCCGGGATACTTTCTGAGTTTCTGGCAAGACTGCCTTTTCTAGCAAGGCTTTGCCCACTTACTCTGCTATTCCATTGGAACCCAGGACATATTTCAGATCAAAAACATTTAATTTCAATAACACACATGCCTCCAGGAGACCTGGAGCTTTCACAGCTTGACTCATTCCTGTGAGCTTGGTTTCGGCCAGACATTGAGCTCCAGCTTTAAGAAGATGTGATTTATTTTTAATTTATTTTTACATATTTAGGACAGGGTCCACAGGATCTACAGGGTCTCACTACACGGATCGGACTCAGGGATCCTCCTGTTTTCAGCCTCCCAAGCACTGGGCTATGGGCGCATGCCACCACACCAGTCTCAGTCACCAGCTCAGTGCACCCTGTGGCAGGGCTGGCACAGCACGCCGGGCATCGAACCTCAGCCACTGTGCGCTGCCCAAGCAGGTGCGTCAGGCTGCCGGGCTCTCTGGCTGGCCCAGACGCACTCTAGAGAGAGAAATGCCCCTGTTACGGGCCTCACAGTTCTATTCCTTCCCAAACAGCAATACAAGGGAAAGAAAGACAGGGATAGAGACAGAGCCAGAGACGACGAGAATGGAAAGGGCAGGCAGGACGACGCCTATCTGTGCAGCTATTTCACGCTAAGGAGCGACAGCCGGTGATAAACACATCAACACCCTATTTTACTGGGAGATTTCTATTGCATGACATTCATCAAAACAGGATATTTCAAGAATAACTGAAAGTTAACTTTAAAACTCGATTACAGTAAAAGATATATTGCCAAGGACAGTGGAAGAAATGTGTTCAAAGCCGAGCACTTGAGTGTTCTGAGAGGGGTTAATGGCAAAGGCTCTCATACTGTGCTGAGTTTTAAGATTAAGTGTTCAGCATATTTCATGATCACCTTTGGCTGGTCAAATGCTCTTGGTAATTTCTGGGGATGGCGGACGCCACACGCACTCTTCACCACGCCTGTGCTCTCACGCACTCTTCACTGCATCTGGCGAGTGTGACTTCCGCTCCCCAACGTCAAGCTGGCCATAGATAGGAAGGCCTCATATCCCTCGGGATGCCAGCAGCCAGAGAAGTGCAGCTGAAGACCTCACAGGACAGGGCTGCAGGGCAGCTGCCGAGGGCAGCAAGGATGATGGCAGGAGAGTTCAAAGCGAGGCGGAGACATCTATTATGGCAGTGCGCGCTGCACTGGAGTGACATAAAAAAAAAAAAAAAAAAAAAAAAAAAAAAAAAAAAAAAAAAAAAAAAAAAAAAAAA
>PVKA01027033.1:0-30995 GCA_004027165.1 Ctenomys sociabilis
GACAGGGAAAAAGTAATATAAAGTCAACAGAAAATACAAATATACTTTTTAAAGTTTCTAATACTAGGAGAAGATTTCATACAATGTCTTTTAGGTAAATTGTAATTCAAAGATGTAGTATAAATCTTAAAACAAAAATTAAGATTAAGCAATATTCAGGAAATTAAATACTAATTAATTAAAAATTAAATGTTTCAAGACAATTGAACTAAGAAAAAGTTTTCATGATAGTAAAGAAGTACTAAGAATAAAACATAAGATAAGTCTTGGAATGACAAATAAATGACCATCATTTTTGACAGTTTGGGGATAGGATATCGCACAAAATTCTAGTGTGTAGTGGACATGGATAATGACCATGACACTTACTGGTGGCCAGGTGTCACTTGTGAGACTGAGCTACAGCTATTTCCTTGAAATCCATCCTGTAGGCCCATATGGAATCATGACCCATTGAGTGCAGGAGAAGTTCATTTGTAGAGTGTGCGGATGGAAATATTTTGCTGCTGTATACAAAAGAACAACTGAAAGACTACTATTGTACCTCTTATTCTCCTGTGTTTGTTTGCCCTGTTTGGTGGGTTCTTTCCATTCTAGTTCATGGGGTTGTGATCATTTTGCTCTATCTCTAGAACATCATTTAGTAGTCTGTGTCGGCTTGGCTTTGTCATCATTAAAATTTTTAGTTGTTTTTTGTCATGGAAGTATTTTACTTCTCCATTATACTTGAAAGAGAGTTTTGCAGGGTATATCAGTCTGGTTGGAATTTGTTTTCTTGCAAGACTTGTAGTACTTTGCTCAGTGCTCTTCTTGACTTGATAGTTTGTGATGAGAAATCTGCCATTATTCTGATGGGTTTTCCTTTGAACATGATCTGTTTCTTTCCTTTAGTGACTTTTAGTATACTGTTCCTGTGCTGAATTTCTGGGATCTTAATTATTATATGTCTGGGAGTGGTTTTAATTGGGTTGATGTTATTTGGAGTTCTACATGGTTTGGTTACCTGAATGTCAGATTGTTGCCCCATATTTGGGAAGTTTTCTGGTATTACTTCTGCCCATATTCTCTTTATATCATTTGTATTGACTCCTTCCTTCTCATTGATGCCTATTAGTCTCACATTGTTCATCTTTGCATTGTCTTTCAGGTGTTGAATTATGTTTTCCTGCATCCTAGTTGTTTTTAAGAGATCTTTCCTTCCTTTCTCACTAGCTGCAATGGTGTCTTTAAGGTCAGAAAGTCTATTTTCACCTTCACTCAAACGGATTTGCCAGCTTGTGATTGATTTCCTGTGTATCACTTTGGATCTGTTTCATACATTCTATTTCTTTCCTATATTGCTTATTCAGGGGTTCCATCATTTTAATATTCTGCTCTATTTTTTTAATCAGTGTATTCTTTAGCAGCACTTAGTAGTTCTTTGATTATAGTTGTTGCTACATTTTTTATTTCAGAAATTATTTCTGATCTGATTTCTTCTATACTTTTCTGTAGTTCTTTCCATATTTCCAATGCTATTATTTCAGAGATTTCAGGTGTGTGATTTCCAATTTCCTCTATGCTAGTGTCTTCTGCATTTGTACTGGGTGGACTCGGGGTCTGAGACTGCTTTTTGTTCCTTCTCTGTCATTTTGTAAACCACAAACTTTTGCCCTTTGGTATAGAGCTTAGGCAGAGTTATTGCCTTAGCACCAGGTCCTGATCTAGGAAGTTCAGACTCCTCCAAGTGGGTGTGGCTTGGGTCTGGCTGCTGTGCTGCACTTATTCCTGCTACAGCCTTGCAGGTGAACCCTTTGTGTCACACTGGCAAGATGTTCTGCTCCTGAATCAGCTGGGTGGGTCTTGCCTTTAGCCTCTTTGCAGGGAGTTCTGCTGAAGGGTTCCACACTGGGCCTGTGCTCTGGGTCACTTCAGGATACAGTGGCCTGGGCAGTCTCACTCATGTGCTGGGCCTGCACTCTGAGTTGATTCAGGGTCTGGAGGCCCAGGCAGTTTCATATCTTTGGCTTCTTGTGAGGGCTCCGGTGCCACCATGGAGCCTACTTCCTGGCTCATCTAATCTTTGTTACCTTCTGAAAGTCCGTCTCCAAATAGTACCAACATACAGATTTAGGGAATTGAGCTTCCAACATGTGAAATCTTGTGGCCCACATTGAAATCATAGATGTTGATTTTTGCAAAAATAATGGTGATTTGGTGATTTTAATATCATATTGTCTCAATTAATTCTTTCATTGCTGGGACAAAATGCCCAACACTCAAAATTAAGGAAGGGAAGTTTTATTTAGCTCACAGTTAGTGAGGTTTCAGCCCATACTGGGCTGACTCCAAGGCAAAGAGGCATAAGACATAGGATAGAGTTCAAGGCAATAGAAAACAGCAAAACAAAAGGAAGGAGCAGCAGCTGCATTGGCCAGAAAACCTCTCTTCCCTCCTTACGTTGTGCACAGATTACCCACCCCAGAGTGGGTACAGCACTCACACCTGTAATCCCAACATTGGATCATGAATTAACTCTAGAGGCTTCCACATGACTGCATAAGACAACTAGACACAAACTATAACACATATGCTTTTTTTATGCCTTGTCTAAAATTGGTATGCTTAGTAAATTGGAATTTTTCAGGTATCTGAGAGGAAGACTGAAAATGCAATCTGATGTTTGGGAGAAGGAAGACACTGGGTCAAAGGAGTGTGTCCTCTGATACCGTGCCCTGATCTCCAGTGGGTGACTATGTTCCTGTCACCACAGTGCACTTAGGAGGCTGGGGACAATGACATTTTCTTGTTTCCTTTCTGCTTGAAGCCTCATATTTGTCCAGCAGATGTTTATTGAATTAAACCATAGCTCTTATACAATGACTAACTTGTAAAAATTAATACTTTTGTTTAAGAAAATCAAAAAATGATTACTGATGTCTTTACTAGAATGCAATGGAGTCTGCTTGAGCTTTCCTCTTAATACAAAGTTGGTTTCAAGGTGTATCTTAAGAAAGTGTCAAGTTAGTAGACCTGAGGAGCTGCATTTACAGGTAGATTCTGAGTGATTTCAGAGGGAGTGAGAGCACATCTCCCAGAATACAGTAGCAGTGCTGCCTGGGCAAAGCAGAGGAGGAGAGCGGGTCAGAATGCTGCATTCATGGGGAGTGCAGGAGTGGGAAGCAATACACAGTTGCTTCAAGAATGTCTTCAGGGAGCGGGATTATTCCAGTTTATTAGCAGTCACAATGATAAGCAGTCATGGGGCCAGTGAGATGGCTCAGTGGAATAAGCACTTTCCTGGCAAACACAAGAGCCTGAGTTCAATCCCCAGTTCCACCAAAAAAATTAAAAAATGATAAGCAGTCACACCGAGAAGTGTGGCAGCTTGTGACCAGCTTGTTCTCATGCCCTCTTTAAGTTTAGTAAGGAGCATTTATGGGGAGACCAGCCGGCGTGGGAGCAGCCTGTTGCATGGATGAGGGGATGGGCTGCTGATGGGCCGTGTGAGGAGGGAGCGGCACAGTGCGAAGCCCAGGGCATGAACCAGGAGAATGATGGCCTGAGAGAGGCAAGGCAAGAGACAGAGGCCACTGTGAACCAAGTGTACAGGAAGCAAAATTCCTCATGGGGAAGATGAGCTGGCTGAAGGTGCATGCGAGGGCCTCATTTCGCAAGCATTAGATATCTGCAGGAGCCCTTCCTGTGCAGAGCTTGATTGCTTAGCGGACTATGTGGTATAAAGTAGACCGGTCTGTATGGAAGAAAGAGCTGGGGATTGGGACTGGAGATTATCCTAAGTGTCTTTAAATATCCTTAGCAGGGTTATTTGCAGAGAAACAAATTACTATGACAAAAGAATTGTGGCAGCAAGTGCATTCTTGAGGCCCTCCGATGTTCTGAGTGAGTGTCTTAGGTGGGAGATGGGCAATTGGCAGTGTTTGCATTTGGTGTTGAGATCCCACCACATGAGGAACAGGCTCACGTTTCATTCAGCAGGCTGAGGAGACTGTACCATCCCCTTTGGACCCAGAGCAGAAGATGCTGCTGCTTTCTAGTCAGTACCTCAAAGATAGGTGAGAGTCCAGGATGAATACCTGGGCTACTGAGGTCAGCTAACCTTCTTCTCTGATTGACCACCTTTGCAGTCACATTTTACCTGGGGGCCAGGCACTGGGGGTTCCCTAAATTGGTGTGAAAATCTTCCTATCTCCTAAAAAGCTCCTGGAGCAGAAACCAAGTTGTATGGAGATGTGGGAGGCCAGGGAAGAACTCTCTCAAGTGAGCCAGGCCCACCATTTTGGGAGAGAAATCCAGGAAATACTCGTGTCTTAGATTTCATTTTGCCCCTTCCAAAATGATATACTGAAGTCTTAACCTTTAGTACTACAGAATGTGACTTTGTTGGAATTAAGAACGTTCTAGATATAATTAGCTAGGAAGAGAGTTAGAGTAGATACCTAACTCAGTATAGCTGGTGTCCTCAGAAGGAGAGCTTAGACAGACTGCCTGGAGCCACTGAAGTTGATGTTGGGATTATGACTCTGTGGTAGAAAGCAGGGAAAACCCACCCACGATTCCCTCATGGGTTTCAGGGAGAGCATGTTCCTAAATTTCTAGTCTCCAAAACTATGATGCTGTGTGTACAGCCTCGCTTGCTGGGGTCTTGCTGGGGCTTCAGCATGCATGAATTTAAGGACTTGGCCCAGCTTTCCAACTGAACACTCTGTGTTCTCCACACTGTTTAGGAAATGCCGTCCTGTTTTTCTCCCCACTCAGTACCTGTCTCAGACTTGGTCCTACCTTATTTCTCTGCAAGATGGTACACTTAGGGCCATCTCTGATCACATCACTTCAATCATGGGCCATATCAAAAGTGACCATTGCTTTTAAGCTATGAATGAGGTTTGAAGCTCGGATCTCTGAATTTAAGGTCTTCTGAAACTGTCAGCCCGAATCCTCCAGACTTGTCCCCAGCTCACTTTCCATCACTACAAACTGGCCCGCGAGCCACACCATTTCATGCTGCACCTCGCCCCGCTGCTGTTTGGGCTGTGGTATCTTTGTGCCTTCCTCCTCTCTAGCTCCAGTGCCGTCTCCATGCAGGCTTTGCTTGGCCTCCGCTGCCAGCAGCACTCTCGCTTTCTCTCTGGATCCCTGAAGCTCTGTTTCTGTGCTCTCATTCGCCTCTTCTCTCATGCTCCTTGTGTTTTCCACTGCCATGTGTGAAGCTTACTGTCCCTTGGTCTCTCAGGAGCAGGCACTTTTCATTTATGTTTTTACCTCTCTGCTTTTGGGGGTGACCTCCCTATGCTACTTTGAATCCTTTTCTTACTTTGGGTTCATCACGTGGCTGTACACGGTATTCAAGGATCCCTGGTCACAGGGGTGAGTGAGGCTGGAATCCAGACCACATTCTGCTTGCCAGACTACCCTGGTTCAGGGCTGCAAGCTCTGCGTTTTAAAAATTCTTGTGAAGATGGTCTAGGTACCAGGGCTGACTGGCGGTGTTCCAAAATCAGGACTCACTGTGCTCTCTGGCCTCTAGGTTGGGGATGGGCCCAGCAGGCCTCATTTTTGCCCTGCTCCTGCCTCTTCCCAGTGCCCGGACAGTGCCGATACTGGCTTTCTGGGGCTTTCAGAATGTATTTCTGTGGTCGCCCTTTGGGTATCTCCAGGACAGCTCTCTGTAGCATCAGAAATGATTTGTCTCTGTTCTTTCCCCTCTTCGATAGCAAAACCATGCAGCAGCAGCGGGTGGTAGTGCCAGGACAGCTTAGGGTCAGAGAGATTCATTCAGGCTGCTAAAGCACTACGCCTGCCCTGTGACCACACATCTCTGCACCGGCCAGAGCTCACACATGCCTTTGCAGACCCACAGCAGAAGCGTGTGTGCCGGTGACTTCTTAGAAAAGTCAGTCGAGGCTGGCCCACCAGGCTCGGGGCAGGAGGGACCACATTATGTGCAAGATGAGACTCATTAGAAACAATTGGAAAGAAAAAAGCCCTGTATGTCGGAAATGAGAACAGCTGTGGGCTTCTCAGCACAGCAGATGGGCCTGTAGGGCATGCAGTGCAGCTTTAATCACATTTAACACGCCTGTCAGAGAACTGGGTCCATCTTGGTATTGATGCAGGTTATAGGCATTATTTGTTTGACAAGAGTTTGGGCTTCCCCTATTTGCTGTACTCAGCATAGCTAGAAAAATAATTTCTATCACTTGTGTGGGTGGAGAGCAGCTAGTACGGCCCTGCAGAGCTGGGAACAGCAGTGCATACGAGGGCTGGGCACAGGGTGCAGGGTGCAGGGCCTCTAGGGGCTCCCAGGCCTGGCTGCTGAGGCAGGCCCTCCAGGAGCCAGGGTCCCAGTCCTGGACGGGGTCGCTGCGTGATGGCACCGGTGTGAGGGTGTCTGTGTGTGGTTTTCTGTTTACATTTTGAAGCTCTGAGTGCTTCATTGGTGGGAGAGTCACAGAAGCGCAGGGAGAGAATTCGGCTTTTCCGTTCTGGCCCAAGCCCGCACAGTCTCTGCTCAGCTCTTACCCGCCCTGCTAGGCACAGCCCATATAGTTAGTGGGAGGAGGGGCTTCGGGGGAATGGATGAGAGCTCAGTGCTCGTCCTTTTATTCGCCCCAGGAAGGTTCGCGGACAGCCACGCCTGTCGGCCGCCCTGTGCTGCTGGGGCTGAGGGACTAAAAGCTGGCTTTACCTGGGCTCTACCCTCTGCCTGACGTTTCCAAGCACCGTGGTGTGGGGGCGCATCTAGCAAGGACTCTGCAGGGTGCTGTTTTATCTACATTTCACAAATGGGATGACTGAGGCCAGAAGAAGTTGCTGGGTTGTCCAAGGTCGGCGGCTAAGGGAGGAAGTCAGTGTTCAAAGCCTCAGCCTTGGGGTTCTCGGCGTAGCCCCTCTGGACCTTGCCCTGCTCTAAGGCGGATGCTAGCGCAGCAGACAATCTGCTTTGCTTGCGGCTTTTCGGCTTCCCCACCCGTAGGGGCAGCATGAGTCATAAAACAAGTACTTGTGAAACTGCAAAGCAGGGTATGCAACTCAGTTGCTATTATTTTCCAATGGTTATTGTTCTTTTTAAACTTTAAATTATTTATTTATTTGTTACAGGGTCTCTCCAGCACTGGGATTAAAGGGCATGCCACCATGCCTGACTGTCACTGGCTCAGCACGACACACTTTTATTTGGGTGTTTTTCCTGGATTCTGCAGTTTCATCTGTCTTCTGGTGTTCATAGAGGACTGTTCTCCCAGGTCAGGCAGTTCGCCATTGGGAAGCTCATGAACGCAGCGCAGCAGGTACCAGGGCAGGCCCAGTTCCCGGGGAACGAGCAACTGCGACTCTGCTCCCTGCAGCACGGCTGTCCTCATAACCTGGTTGATTTCCAGCTTCCCTAGGTAGGAGTGGGTGCGACGTGCTCAGGAGGAGCTCCAGGGCTTGTTCAGGTGTTCCGGAGTTCTTTGGAAGGACAGATCGAGTAAAAGTTATTCTTCCTCTGGCTGCCATAGAGGCAAATGCATTCTGGCGTGTCAAAGTGCTATTTTCTGAAGCACAGCTCGCCTGGGTCAGACTTGCCCTGGCATGTCGATTAGAAATCTGACTCTGCACCTCTACTCGAGAGGTCCTACTGAGTCCAGATCCCAGAGGTGGTGGCAAGGAATCAACATCTTTAGTGAGGATGTCAGTGTTTCTGAGCTGATCACTGTAGCACTCTAGTGCAATGTGAAGGGACAGCAGTTAGGGTGAGCTGGGCTTGAGTGCTGCTGTGATCACAGACAACTTCATTTTCCCTTCTGAACTCCATCTGTGAGTTACTAGGCCACTTATTCAGGAAAGCCTTGCTCTATGCCTCGTGCTCGGGTGTTATCAATAAGCCTCATATACCATGACTTAAATTGCAGCACAATTTAAACTGTGGTCACCTCCTCTGTAAACGGCGACAGCATGGCAGTGAGAGAGTGGAAGCCTTTCCACACACAGCAGTGTGTGCTGTGCGCCTTTGCCCTCCAACCTTTCTTTTCTTTGCACTTGAATGATGATGGTGCCATCCTCTTGCCAGCATCAGTGCGAGTGTAAAGGTGGCTGAATAGAGGCCTGGCAGAGCCTGAATCTGCTGCTGCCGCCACCTCCTAAGCCACCTCCTGAGCTACCCTGCTGCCCCTATTGTTTTCCCTTGCACTCCCTGCACTCCAGTAAAGTAAGCCTGCATTTGCTCACGATGGGGTAGCTTGGGTTTTCTTTTGTGTGCATCTCCAGACAGTGTCAGGAGGGTGAGTCAGGTGGCAAATGGCAAGCACAGCGCTGCACAGCCCAGGCGCAAGCTGCTTGACGCGTACGACCAGGGCTGCCGAAGCATTTGCCCTTCCTTTTACACAGAGGGCTGTGCTAGTCTACCACACTGGCGCACACAGTGCGGCAGCCTGGAGCCCACACAGTGAAACGTCTCACAGCTCTGGAGGTGGAGGCCCAAGATCAAGGGCCCGGAAGCTTAGTTCTCTAGACTTTGCTCCCTGGTGTGCCGAGTCTGGACTCTCCTGTGACTTCTGCAGCACTGTGTATCCCCAGCGCTGCCCTTGGTGCCTGATCTCCTCTTTTTACAAAGATGCCAGTTGTGTTGGATTAGGTACCCGCATTTCTGACTTTAATGTTTTAATACTAATTACTTCTTTCAAGATTTTTAAATGGTTAATTTTATATCAATATGACCAAGCAACAAAGTGCCCAGATGTTTGGTCAAATATTATTTTGGTAAAGTTTGAGAGTGTTTGTGGGTGAATACTCAAAATTTAAATCCATAGAATGACTAAAACACCTTGCTCTCCTTGATAGGGGTAGCAACATCCAATCCATTGAGGGCCTGAAACAGAGCGACAACACTGACCCTCTCTGCAGTAGGAAGACCTGCTTCCTGACTACTGACCTTTGAATCAGGACACCAGATTTTTTCCTCCTGGAAACATCAGTTCATCCTAGTGCTTAGGCCTTCAGAGTTCAGTTTTCCTTTGTCGTCTTCTTTCCAGCTCACCTGTGTGTCTTGGGACCTGCCAGCCTCCGTAATCAAGCACGCCAATTCCTTACAAGAAGCCCCTTGTGATGTTTACATGTGGGTGTCCTAGGGGCTCTGCTTCTCTGAGAGCCTTAGTGCTAGCTGCCCCTCAGATACAGCTACTCTGGAGGTCGGGAAGCCCACGTACGAATGTGGGGCTGATGCAGTTCACCTACAAAAGGCTGTTCCTCCCGGTGTCCTTGAGAGAAGGTGCCGACACATGACCGCTGTGTGTCACCTTCTGCCTGTCCTTTTAGTTTTGGCCTATTTGGGTGGTAACCTTAACTACTCCTCATACTGCAGCATTTTAAAGCTGCTAATTATGTTTTACCTGTTTAATTGCAAAGGCACAAGAACAAAGATGCTTCTCAATACTGCTGTACTTTTCATGTCCCTAGGGCTCCCTGAAAGGCACTGAAAACAGCAGTGGAGTGCCCATAATCATGCACATGCTATCCTCTGGAAGGGTCCTCTGGTCTGTTTGGTGGGCCCAAATCAGTAGAGGGAAGAAGGACAGTAGGTACTGGGGACCCACCTGCCGAACTTTTCATTTGCTCTTTGAAATCCAGTAATGGATGACATTGTTTTGCTTGGTTCTCTAGTTATAACTTTGGTTTCAAAACATTTGCAGATTTTTTAAAACTCTTCAAAAGAAAAGTTTCTCTTCTGCCTTTAAAGCCTCTTCTTTTTGCCCGTGGCTCGTGTCCACTGGATCTGCAGCTATTCGCTTGGCGGCGCACACAGTTTTCCTTGAGATTGTTCACAGCGCTGGGTGTGAACTGTCACCTCTCAGAAAGTCTCACTGTAGTTTTAAAAAACACACATTAAAGCACAATTGAATTTACATAGGCAAATGCAAAGCTTCATGGGAAGGTCTTTGCTGATTTTGACTTGGAATCAAACCCTTCACCAAACCCTTCCCTCTTCTTCCTTCCTTCCTTCCTTCCTTGTTTTCTTTCTTGCAGTACCAGGGATCAAACTCAGGACCTTGCATTTGCCAGGTAGGCGCTTATGCCATTGAGCTATATTTCCAGCCCCCTTCACTGTTTAGACTTGTTTGCTGCTTCTAGGAATCCAACGGCAGAGGCAGCAGAGCCTAGAGTGTGTATAAATTCCAGTGGACCTCTACCAAAATCTAACTGCCCTCTGCCGTTCTGGCTAAGAAGTCTGGATTGGGACCACACAGGTAAAGATGCGACATTGTCTGCTCTCTTGCTCAGTGGAGGAGGAAAGAAGTATGATTCATATGAGGTATGGACAGGGACAGGGGAGCAGGGCTTGACTCTGGATTAAGCATTTGAACCCTGAGAGAAAACTTGGAGGAATTTATCACAAAGGACTGATCGGGCTGTGTGCAAAGGTTAATGACAAAGACGCATAGTCATTACTGTTACTTACTGTGTGAAAAGTAGAAACAGACTAAGCATCCAACAGGAACCACACTTGGTTAAAAGACTTAACTGGAGAAGTATATTGCAAACATTTTAACAGCGCTGCAGCAGAGCACATGAAGTCAGGAGGAAGTTACGAAGTGAAAGTATGTATCTAGACAACTAATTTTGTCCTATTTCTATGTAGTTTTAGGAATCTCTGTAAATTTTAATAGTTAGAAAGATACTGCGCCATTGCTTTTGGCAGTAGTCATGCTAGATGGCCCTTCAGCCTGGGATAGAGGGCGACTCGGGGCATTAGTCTCTGCACGTCCAATTCCTCCGCGGTAAAACTGAGTAAATGCTAACAGCATGTGGGTGTCTTAAAGTTAAAAAGATAATTTTTTTTTTTTTTTTGGTCTTTTTGAGACAGGATCTCACTATGCAGTTCAGGCTGGCCTTAAGCTCACTTTGTAGCTCAGGCTGGTCTCGAACTCACAACAATCCTCCTGCCTCAGCCTCCCAAGTGCTGGGTAAAAAGATAAGTTTGGAAACATGCTTGACACATTCATCCTGTGAATGACAGATTTTGTCTCTATTGCTTTTCAAATTTTTGAAATCAGATAAAGTACTAACTCTCTAGCGAAAGATCAATGACAAGGAATCTATTTCTTTCCCATGAACCATGGACTTTCAGGTTGTTTCCTCTGGCTCCTTTCCTGGGAGGGAGTTTCTCATGACTTACTAGATGCTGTTGGAAGTGAGGACTGGAGTTGGCTAATTGCTGCTTCTGCTTTTGTCAGCTCTAACAGTTTGGAATATTTAAATACCTTTCCTCTTCCTCCAGTTTTAATAAAAGAAAATCCTATGATCCTTGTCTAGAGAGGTAGTAAAACTCAGACTTTACAATTTTCCATTTCCTTAAAACCCTACAGAATCCCAATATCATTATTGTGTCAGAATATAAAATATTTAGGATAAAAATATAATAAAAATGTCAGACTTTAGCAAAGAAAACTGCAGAAAATCACTGACAGAAAATTTAAGGACATCTAAGTAAACAGAGGGTACACCATGTTCCCACTCTGAGGGGTGCTACTGTAGAGACAGCAGTTATCCCCAGATTAATCTGTACATATCAGTGGGATCAATTTACTCTGTAAACTAGATTGCTTATAGTGCTCTATTTGTAATAGCCAAAAATTTACAAGAACTGAAATGTCTATCATTAGTAGATGGGTAAATAAATTGTAGCTTATTCCAAAATGGAACACTGAATTGTAGTACTGAAGTTGGTAGAAAATTTTAAAGGTTACATACAAATAATAATGAGCAACCCTCTACTACACACACAACACAGACTTTGGGTGCCAACAAGAAAAGATACACATGACAATTATACTGTATGGTTCATTTACACCAGTTTCAAATACAGACAAAATTATTTCCTGTGACTAGAATGGGTCTGTCGGGGATTACTGACTGGGGAGGGCAAGTGGAAACGTCTGTCACTGATTACATTCTATTCTTCATCAGGGTGCTGGCCGCGGGCTTGTGTTCAGGTATAGAATTTATCAAGCTCTATCCTAATAGCATAGATATATATATATATCTATGCTATTAGGATAGAGCTTATTAGGATAGTATATACACATACTTCATTAAGAAGTATAAAATATGATATTTTTAAGAATATAAATATTTATTGTGTGCTATTGTTGAAGTTATATTTTACTTAAAATGTTATGTCTGGTTTATTGAAATCTTTGCTGGCAGAGCTGCACTATCCATTTAGGAGAAGAAAATAATTGTGGTTGTAGTACTGAAGTTGGTAGAAAATTTTAAAGGTATAGTTAACATCTACTTTAGAAAGCTTTGGATTAACCAAAATAGAAGAGACAAAAATGTGATATGTACTAAAAAATTGTTGTGTGTCAGTTTTAACTGTCTCATTTTTAAAAATGGCCTTATTAACCTACAAACAAAATTACAAGGTTTTTTTATTTTATTTTTTTATTTGTTACACTGGGACTCAAACTTGGGACCTTGCACTTGCCAGCCAGGTGCTGTGCTGCTGAGCTATATCCCCAGCCCTGCAAGATTATTTTTACATACTAGACAACTGCAACTGTAAGCAGCTCATTGTTCTGGTCAGGCAGATAAGAAGAGAGATTACATTAGTTTTCTGGGATTGCTATGACAAATTACCCAGATTACCCAGAAAGGGAGTAATGTGGGTTGAAAATCCCCAGAAAGTTATTGCTTCACATTTCTAGAAGACAGAAATAAAAAACAAGTCATCCGATCTCTGTTTCCTCAAAATACCCCAGGGAAGATTCCTCCTATGCCCCTTCTTTCCTCTGGTGGTGCCATGCGTTTTGTCTCCTTTTCCCATGCTCTCTGTGTCTCTGGCTTCTCTTCTGTGTCTGTTGTTGGGGCCCAACCAGACAATCTAGGGCAATCACACCTTCATGTCCTTACTCATATCTACAAGGGCTCTCTGTCCAAATAAGGTTATATGCATAGCTTCTGGGGCTTAAAGTGGACTATGTTCACATCCATATCTTCTGGGAGACCACAGTTCAGCATATAACAGGGGTCCAGGTTTATAAATGAAAACCCAAATCAAAACCAAAAATCTAAAATGTGATGTAGTTCCACTAGTAGAGTTTTTTCTCTTTGGTAATGGTAACCATTGTTGATTTTTGTTGCTCATTCAACTTAACTTTTGAAATACCCGAGATGTTTCATGAGACATGACAGAATCCAGTAAAGAACGACAGTGCCCTGGGAATGTTTCTCGTCTCTCTTGCATCTTCTAGATTGCTGCTGATGCCCAGCCCAGACCTCCTTCACCAGGCTGGTGCCCCACTGTGGTCTCCTGCTCGCTTCGCTGCTAACAGCTAGCAGCATCTCCTCATTGCCTGCACCTCTCACTGCTGTCAGAGGCCAGGGTCTGACAAGATGTATGGGAGGCGGTGCCTTACTTGAGGCAGCACCAACACTGGTGAAACATGGACCCCAGCATTGTGCTCAGGACCACGTTGAGGCCACCTATGTTGTAGCCTCGTCTAACACTTGCCCTCTTCTGTTTACTTGTCTCCTTTTTCCTGCACCAACTTCCTCAATGAGCTACTTTTTCAAGAATACCCACCTCAGACTCTGCTTCTGGAGAACCCTAACTCAGGCAATGCATCTGCTGGCAACGACCTGTAGTTCCTGCTGGGGTTGGTGCTTAGAGCCTTTCATTTGTTTAACAGCTATGCCTTGGTGAAGATTCCAAGGAAAGACCGATAGAGGAAGCTTAAGGCCCCCAAACTGACCCCTAATGTCTTACTAATAAATTTTGTGGAGACTTGCCCTGAAAGATTACCATCACTTATATCAGTGAGACTGAGTCTCACACCTAGAAGCCTGCTTCTGATCAACTGCACAAGCCACTGGAAAGGACACTTATTCTAATGATGGGAATAAAAGTCTCAGTGCACAATCCAAGGAAAGGTTTTTTCCTCTCCTTTTAATGTGATCCTGGCTTTCTCATTATACTTTGTGTAAGACAGTAAGCTTACAGAAATCCTTGACATTTAATTTGTGTGAGCCAAGTGAGCTCTGAATCTGGCAGCAGTATTGTCCAGACATCTTAGAAGTAAATCAATGAATTGCTGATGTACCTGCAGCCATAGACATCAGCTCCTTTTTGAGACAGGGTCTCACTATGCAGTTCAGGGTCTCACTATGCAGTTCAGGCTGGCCTTGAACTCACTTTGTAACCCAGGCTGGCTTCGAACTCACGATGATCCTCCTGCCTTAGCCTCCCAAGTCTGGGATTATAAAAGTGCACCACCATACCCAGCCATCAGCTCTTTTAAAGATAGAATTATAAATAATAATTATATTCAAAAATTTAAAGATATAGACATATTTTAGAAATAAAACAAGACTGTGGACCCACATCAAGTGTACATGAACTTGGAAACATTAGAAAATAGTAAAGCAAAAACAAAAGCAAACAAACAGCATTGGAAATTATGCAGAATTTCACTAAACAAAATGATAGGAATTCAACAATAGTTGTTATATTGTATATTGTTGTCTTCAAATTAGTTGTTCATAAATAAGCCTGTAAGATTGGTCATAAAAATTATAAAAAAATAAAAGGTGAGGCTGGGGAGAATAAGCACCTGCCTGGCAAGTGCAAGGTTCTGAGTTCAATCCCTGGTACTGCAAAAATAAATAAATAAAAGGGAAAAGAAATCTAAGCATTAACTGCTCCTTTTAATATAGGCCAGCAGAAATCAGTAGTTCAACTATCCAAGCTATCCTGTTTATATACATCTCTCTCTCTCCTCCTGCTCTTCCTCCTCCTCCTTGCTTTCTTCCCAGTTATTCCTTCCCTTGGAATGTTTTCTTGTCCTTTCATAGTATCCATTATAACTTTCAGATCCATTTACCTATAAAAGTCTCAAGTTTATCCAATTTTATAGCTGAGCAATACTCAATTCTATAAAAATACCACATTCTTTTTATCCATTCCTCAGCTGATGGGCATTTGGGTTGTTTCTAAGATTTAGCTATGGTAAATCTAAACATGGGTGCACTTATATCGTTATGGCGTGATGTTTTCAGTTTCTCTGAAAAAATACCCAGGAGGAGAGTAGCTGGGTCAAATGAGACCATTAATACTAGTTTTGGCCAGGCGTGGTGGTGCAGGCCTGTAATCCCAGCACTCGGGAGGCTGAGGCAGGAGAATTGTTGTGAGTTCAAGACCAGCCTGAGCTACAAAGTGAGCTTAAGGCCAGCCTGAGCTGCATAGTGAGACCCTGCCTCAAAAAGACAAAAAAAAAAAACCCAAAAAACAAAATCCTAGTTTTTTGAGGAATCTCCACACTGATTTCCATAGTGGTTGTACCAGTCTGCACTCCCACCAACAGTGGAGAAGTATTCCTTTTTCCCCACAGCCTCTTCTGCATTTGTTATTGTTTGACTTCTTGATGATAGCCATTCTTTCTGGAGTGAGATGTTTTAATTTGTATTTGGTAAATGACCAATGATGTTGAACATTTTTTTCATATACTTACTTGCCATGTGTATTTCTTCATCTGAGAAGTGTGTATTCATCCCACATGCCTATTTTTTAAATTGGGTCTTTGAATTTTGAGGGCCCTATATTTTTAATTCTTTGTATGTTCTGGATAAAAGCCCTTTGTCTGAACAGCAATTGGCTAATTTTTTCCCCCAGTTTGTGGCTTTTTATTCTGTTGGTGATTTCTTTTGATGTGTGGAAACTTTTTTTTAAAAAAGAGAAGATCCCAGTTGTTAATTCTTTGACGGATTTCCCATGCAATTTACTTTTTGTTCATGAACTCTGCCTACCCATGTTTTCTTTCTTTCTTTTCTTTTCCTTCTTTTTTTTTTTGGCAGAATTGGGGATTGAATTCAGGTCCTTGCACTTGCCAGGGAAGTGCTTATTCCACGCAGCCATCTCCTCACTCTGACCCCAGTGTTTTCAAGATTTCTATCTACTTTCTTTTCCAGCAGATTTAGTGTTTTTGTTTACATTTTTGATCCACTTTGACTTTAGTTCAGTGCATGGTGATAGACATGGACCTAATTTTAGTGTTGGGCATGTTTCAAAAGCCAATTTTTCCAGCACTATTTATTTATTTATGTATTTGGTACTGGATTGCATTATACAGCCCAGACTTACACTGATCCTCTTCTTTTCAGTCTCTCTAGCTCAGGAATTACAGGCATGCACCTGGTCTCGGTGACAGGCTCAGTGTGCCTGGGGGCAGGGCCAGCATGGCATGTGGTGCCAGGAATCGAACCCTGGTGGTGCCAGGAATCGAACCCTGCTTAGGCACTTAGTCCACTGAGCTATCTCACAAGCCCTCCAGCACTATTTATTAAAGAGGTCATCTTTCTTCTAGTGAATGTGTTTTGTCTTTTTGTCAAAGATAAGGTAGCTGAGTGTATTTATAGCTGTGTCTGTACCTTCTAATCTGTTTCACTGATCCTCAGTTTTTTGGGTTTTTTTTTTTTTTTCTAGTACCATGCTGATTTTATCATAGTAGCTTTATAGTATAATTTCAAGTCAGGGATTTGGATACCTCCTACCTTTCATTTGCTGCTCAGGATTTCTTTTGCTATTCTAGTTCTTTTCTGATTCCAGATGAATTTTAGGAATATCTTCTCTACATTTGTGAGGTGTACTAATGGTGTGTGTGTGTGTGTGTGTCACTATGCAGCTTGGATTCATAGTGATCCTCTTACTTTCTGCCTCCCTAGTGCTGGGACTATAGCCATGAGCCACCACTCCAGGATTCCACTGCCAGCTCAGCATGCCCAGGGTCAGGGCCAGTGCAGCATGTGGTACTATGGTATTTTAATTGGGATTTCTTTGAATATTGTCATGGTTTGGGGTTTTTGCAAGGTGAACAATATAGGACAAGGCATGTTTCACCCAAGAATCACATACTATAGGTCCAAGAAATCTATCCACACATTAAATACTAATTAATCCAGCTGAGGGCCTGAAGCTCACAACAATGCCTCCCACAAGTGTAACTGGAGGCCTAGATCCCATGACAATGTCTCATGAAGGCCCACTTCATTGATCTGTGCTGGAAAGGCCCAAAGGTCAGTGGAGGAAGATAGGAAGTCCTTACCAGTGGGATGAAGGATCTGTACTAGCAGGCTAATTAGCTAGGAGCTAGGAAGCAATGCTCAAGGTAAGCACCAGAGCTCCTCCAAAAGTACCACAGCCATCCTCAGCAACAGTGAGGCCCTGAGCTCCTCACTGTTGAGGAACAGATGAGGAAAACTGGAAAGCCAGTGAGACAAGCTTCATGAGGCTGAGAAGTGCACTATCTTCCCTTCCAGAGCCAGGAATCGATGCTCAAGATGAGGATAAGCACTTCTCCAAAGTTCATGGGGAAAGCCCACATGACAAGGTCTTCCAGGAGAACAACACAGAGGAACTAGAAGCTTCCAACAGCTCCAAAAGCTTCTTCAAACAGCATCCCTAACAGCATTTTGTATCACTTTACTGGCTCTTTGTTCTTAATTTCAAACATATATCTAGCCATAAAAACGCAACAGTAACTATGCTACTATACTGCATTGAAATTTTTCTTAATCTACCCAGGAAATGTCTGCAAACACAAGCAAAGAATAGACCAAATTTCTGCCAACACAAAATATACTTCGTGGGTCTAGCACCCAATGCAGTTCTCAACTGAAGCTTCCTGAGCTTCATTTTAACTGGCAGAATTTTCATCTGTACTCTAATTTTTCAGATTACAATCAAAGTCTCCAATATAGATTACAGCATACAAGGGCTGTTTCTTTGGTCATTTTCTCAAAACATTTTCAAATTAATGACAAAGTCATTTTTAAGTCATGTGGTCAGGCAATATCACAGTAGTAACTCCATTCCTGGTACCAGTTTGTCATGGTTTTACTGGAAGTACAGATATAACACAAGATGTACAAATGTATAAGAAATCTCACGGTTGGCTTACAGTGATCAGCCACAGAGTCAGATGAGGAAGCCTGCAGAGGGCGACGGCACACTTGTGACTGAATTGTTCAGTCCAAGGTCTGGAGCTCACTGCAGTGTTCTGTGCAAGTTCACATCAGGATGCCAATGTATCTGCAGTAGAAGCGGATGAGTCTACACCAGAAGGCTGAAGGATTGATCCAAAGCAGAAGCCAAGAGTCTGCGCTAGAGCCAGGAGACAGCGTCCAAGCTGAGGGCGAAAACTGGAGCTCTGAAGAAGAAGAGTGGGACCCTCCATCCTTCCTCATTCTCCTTTAAGTGATGAGTCACTCTAGAGTGTGGCCCGCACACTGTAGGGTATGGAATGATGAGCTGATTTAGTTAAGCTCTTAGCTTCTCAAGTTGACACAATCAATCAACCACTACAAATGTGTGTAACAATTTTGGGAGTATGGCCATTTTCACAATGTTGATTCTTTCTACCCAAAGCAAGGAATGTATTTCTTTTTTTTATATTTTCATTTTCTGCAATTATCTTTGATCGCTTCTTTCAGAGTACTATAATTTTCATTACATAGATCTTTTACTTCCTTTGTTAAATTAATTCCTAAATATTTCATTTTTTAGAATGTTATTGTGAAAGGCATAATTTCTCTCCCAGTGTGTCTGTTGTGTCTGGAAACACTATTGATTTTTCAGTGTTGACTTTGTATCCTGCTATGCTACAGAATTTGGGTATTAAATCTACAAGTCTTTTAGTGGAGTTTTTGGGATCTTCCACTTATTGCTTTCGAATCCTATTCCTTTAATTTCTCTGTCTTGTCTAATTGCTCTGGCTAATGTTTCTAGATCTATACTGAATAGGAGTGGAGACAGTAGGCATCCTTGTGTTGTTCTTGATTTTAAAGTGAAGGCTTTCAGTTTTTGTCTGTTTAGTTTGATGTTGGCCCTTGGCTTGTTATTGATGCCTTTTATCAGATTGAGGTAAAGATCCAATTTTTTATAGGCTTTTTGTCATGAGTGAGTATTAGGAAAACTGACTAATACAATTTCCCTCTCCATCCTAGAACATGTGCTTCTGCAGTGGGAATTCTTGCTCATTCACTCATGTGGCCTCAATAATCAGAACACTTTCTAACACAAATCTTTTAATTGAATGAACACAAACCAGATCTGGAGGTGTTGGGAATGCAGGCAAGAGATGGCAATGGTTTACTTGTCATGAGGTTTATGGCTGACACACATTAAAAAAAGACAAATGTAAGAGAAAAGCATAATACATTTATTTATATAAGTTTTACACAGCATGTGAACTTTCAGAAATAAAGAGTTGAAGAGATGGAGGAAACTTGAAGTTTTAACCTTGGGCCTGGTGAAGAGCAGATGGTTATGTAAGTATGACTGCATAGAAGAGCACGTGTTCTAATCAGAATAAATTGAGGGATAGTCAGCAATACATTCTTTTTTTTCCCTCATGATTCTTTTTTTTTTTTTTTTTTCGGTCTTTATCCTCTTCCTCCAGATAGGAAAGCAGGACACCTGTTGTGTGAGGATCTTATGACCTACTTTCTTTCAGAGGAAAGAGACTGAAGAATCCTCATGCACAAAGGCAGGACCCGAGCAAAGGGTGACCTTTATGCTTCTACCACCACCTTAATTTCCAACACGCCGTAGTTTGGAACAGCATGTCCTACGCTCCATCTTAAAAACGTGCCATTTGGAGGCTGTCCAGACTTCTGTTTTGGGTGGTCTTGGTTGAACACACCATTTCCTCCCGCTATAGAAGTCACGAGTGGAGGGTTGACTTCTCACATTCTGGGAGCCAATCAGATCTCAGCCGAGGGTTGGGTCCAGGGAAGCAAATGCTGAGGGTTATCTTCCTCAGGTATGGTGCAGCAGTGTTCCCAGGGTGTCCTGCAGACTCCAGGGCCAGTCTCTGCTGCTCTTCCTTTGGCTCCTTCTTTTCTTGTGTTCCTAGAGCCTCTGAGGATCTGTTGCTAAGCTTCCTTTCTCCCAGAGAGCTAGAATAGATTTCAAGAGCTTGTAACCAAAAACCGTAGTTGTGAAGAATAGGTGTCACTGACTTTGAGCTCCTCAGTGGTGGCAGCTGTGCTTTCTCACCTTTTCATTGTTTTGAATAGCCGAATCAGTCTTTGATCTGTTTGGAAGACTGGCTTCCATTTCCTATGGGAGATATATTAGAGTCTGGGGTCTTCATTTATCCTTTTTAATTTTGTTTCCAAGGGGACTGTGGCTTCACTGGGTCCATTCCTTGAGAGCAGTGGGATTCTTGTTCCCCTTACCACCTCAGGGGCATCACAGCCAGTTCTAGAACACTTCATATTTATGGGACTGCGGTTGAAGTTGGAGAGCCTAAGACTGATGTGTGTGCTGGGCCCAACTTCCACATGGGCAAGCTGTGAGGCTCCTTGCCAGAGATGCTCCTGGTTTGGAGTAGTCCCCGGAAGCCCCTGCTCCCCTAGAGGCAGAGATCTTGAGGTCTGTTACAGCATTAGCCCTGTTCAGGTCTCAGCTCCAGGACTTCTTTTGAATTGAATTGTTGGTTTATTTTTGAATGCTTTACTTTGGGATTCTATGAATCATACCAATTTTCCCAAAGGGACATAGTTGGCATCTGAACAGAACAATTCCATGCAGGAGTATCTCATCTTGTATGAAGCAAGGTACTTCTGTTTTCTGACCCCATTTCAAAGGCAGGCCAAAATCATCGAGGAGAAAATGAAAATGTCCTAATAATTCTTCCTTTGCTCTTCAGACAGTGGCGCCTAAAGCAGAGCATGCTTTCCTCCTGGCTTTGGCAGTTAGGAAGCTCAAAGGCAAGTCTCATCCAGATTTTTGAGAGCACTCAAAGTCTCATAATGTGCATTTTTTTTTAACCATCCTTATAAAAGCATATTTTTTACTTTCCTTATTTTCTGTTTCTTTGAACTTGCCTTTTTGTTCCTTTTTACATATTAAATACAATTTATAAATAACTTCAAAACTTAACAAAATGAAATTGAAGTCAATAACCAAAATGAGCTTGCTCTGATGGTGCGTGTTGTCTGCAGGTGCTTTTATTTCATATACAACATCGGCTTTGCTCTCTTCCTGGCGCTTTTCTTTCCTGTTGCTTTCCAGAGTAAATTCCCTGACAAGATCCATCTAACTTCATTTGTGTGCTGTGCCTAGCAGTGCTGTGAGAGAGGCTGGCTGTGTGCTGATGATCTCAGTTGTAGAGATTCTTCAAAGACCTACTGTTGGGGATGGCAGTAGAAAAAAAAAAAAAACAACAAAATCCTATAAAAGAAAATAGCAGTAGGAAGGATTGGTGAAACCCTCTAGCCTGGCAGGAGAGAGGAGTAAAGGCACACAGCCTGACTTGGCGCAGCAAGGGAGCAGGTACTGGCTAGGGTGGAGCTCCCCAGACATCTGGTGGTGACCTCTACAGTCACTCATGCAGCACAGAGGATGGTTTAATGATCTACAAAGCCCCACATCCAGCCAGCTCTGAGAATGTCTTTAAAACAGGGCAAGAATTTCATTTAGGATATGGGAGAGTGGTGGGTGAGCAGGAGCTCTCTAAGAAGGACCCCTTGCAGGTAATGACCTTGAACACAATTGAGATGTCGGAAGCAGGTAGTGTTGCTGTGGTATTTCAGGAAGAATGAGTAGGAGACAGAAGAGGAAATGTTTCCCTTAGAAAAAGGAAAAATATAAAAAAGGAAATTGTATTTCAGAGAACAAAAATATGTTTCTCCCTCAATCCCATGTTTATTTAAGAGAAATAAATAAAATAGTAGCAAAAATTATTCTAAGATACTGGCTTTCCAATTTGTTATGTTGAAATATTTTTATTTCTGAATGAAGTTTATACAGAGTTCCACTAAATGTGAGCCTCCCAAGGGCAAGAATTTCTGTCCTGTTGTTCACCTTTACATTTCCCGAGTCTGTCACAAAATAGACATTCAATAAGTGTTTATTGAATTGATAAGCAGATGAATAGACAGGTACTTGGGCTGAGAAAGATCATTACCTTTCCAGTAAATACAACAATTACTGAGGGAAAGAAACTTAAGTCAGCCGGGATGGAGCAAGGAAGCAAGAGGAAACAGATAAAAGCTGTGTGTAGGGGGCTGCGGAGATGGCTCAGGGAAATAAGCACTTCCCTGGCAAGTGCAAGGGCCTGAGTTCAATCCCTGATTCTGCCAAAAAAAAAAAAAGACTTCAAGGTCAACAAATGCAAAATTATAGCCGGGCATGGTGGCGCATGCCTATAATCCCAGCACTCGGGAGGCTGAGGCAGGAGGATTGTTGTGAGTTCGAGACCAGCCTGAGCTACAAAGTGAGCTTAAGGCCAGCCTGAACTTCATAGTGAGACCCTGTCTCAAAAAGACAAAAAAAAAAAAAAAAAAAAAAAAAAAAAAAAAAAAAAAAAAAAAAAAAAAAAAAAAAAAAAAAAAAAGCTGTGTGTAAGGAAGTAAGAATCTTAACTTGATGGAGGTAGAGAGAGGTCATGGACAGTGGGGAGGGAGAAGGTGGAAGAGGCTGAGAATAGGACTTGATTCTGAGTGACCCTTACTCTAAAATCACTGTCTAGGGCACTGTGTGGCAAGCAAGTGAGCAAGCAAGCAAGCAAGAACAAAGAGATTACATGACGCAGATGGAGAAGTTAAGTATGGATGGATGTGAGGCTCCATGTTTAGGAAATCACAGCAACTTGGATCCAGCACTGTGATATAGCATGGACACTCCTCATGTGGGTACACCACCATTTATGTCCATCAACATCATAGACACAGCTTTCCTTATCTGTAGAAGGCTAAAGCCTTTTACCCTACAAAGTGGCTAAAAGGTTCACATACATTTGTTAGGGAGAGCCACAAAAAATTCATGATGCCAAAAGTGGATCTTGACTTAGAGTCACTTGCAAATCATCAAAACAGCAAATATGAAATCTCTATCTGCCAAATTATACTTTAAAAAAATTAGTGATAATATTGAAACAACATAGTTGCAAAGCACAGATGGTGGCTTTCCCTTTTGTCAATTAGTTGTGGAGCTGGTGTTCCAGTGGGGCAAGGCTGGAGTGTCTTGGAAGTGTTCACCTCTGAGATCCCATTTTTCTTCTCTCATACTGCCTCTCTGTTGGGTGAGAAACTGCCTAGGAAGAGTAAGGAACAAATAGGAAAATGACTTCAGGAAGCATCTAACAGTTCAGAATAATTGTCTGAATCCTTTACAGGAGACAGAAGCCTGAAGGGATGGACCCTGAGGGATTGGGATCCAAGAAGAGGATTGGGACCCAAGAAGATGGGCCCTGAGGAGATAGGCCCCAAGGAGATGGGGCCACGAGGAGATGGGACCTGAAGAACTGGAACCCAAGAAGATGGGTCCTGAGGAGATGGGCCTCAAGGAAATGGGCCTGAAAAGGTGAGTCCTGAAGAGTTGGGAATGAAGAAGGTGGGTCCTGAGGAAATGCCTCTCCAGAGATGTGCTACTGAGGAGATGGGCCCTACAGAGATGGGTCCGAGAAGATAGGCCTTGAGGAGATGGTCCCTGAAGAGATGGTCCCTGAGGAGATGTGCCATGAGGAGATAGGCACTGAGGAGATGGGCAATGAGGAAATTGGCTCCAAAGAGGTGAGCCCTAAGAATTGGGACCAAAGAAGATGGGCTGAAAGGAGATGGGCCCTGCGGAGATGGGCCCAAGGAGATGGGCCTGATGAGGTGGGCCCTGAAGAATTGGTTCCCAAGATGGGCCCCAAGGAAATGGGCTCTGAGGAGATAGGCCCTGAGGAGATGGGCCCTGAAGAAATGGCCCTGAGGAGTTGGCCCTGAGAGGTGAGCCCTAAGGAGCTGTGACTCAGAAGATTGGCCCCAAGAAAATGGGCCCTGAGGAGATAGGCCCTGAGGAGATGGGCCTGAAGAGATGGACCCTGGGGAGTTGGGATCCAAGAACATGGGCCCCCAGGAGATGGGCCCTGAGGAGATAGACCTTGAGGAGATGGGCCCTGAACAAGTTGCTGGATCCTGAGGATGTAGGCCCTGAGGAAATGGGTCCCGAGGAGATGGACCCAAGGAGGTGGGTCATGAGAAATTGGGACCCAAGAAGATGGGCCCCGAGGAGATGGGCCCTAAGGAGATGGGCCTGAGGAGGTGGGCCCTGAGGAGTTGGGACAACTCCTCAGAAGAACATGGTCCTCGAGGAGATAGGTGTTGAGGAGATGGGCCCAAGGAGATGAGCCCAATGAGGTGGGCCCTGAGGAATTGGTTCTCAAGAAGATGGGCCTCAAGGAAATGGGCTCTGAGGAGATAGGCCCTGAGATAGGTCCTGAGGAGATGGGCCCTGAGGAGATGGGCCCTGAACAGATGGACTCTGAGTTTCTGGGCCCTGAAGAGGTGGGCCCTAAGGAGCTGTGACCCAAAAGATTGGCCCTGAGAAAATGGGTTCTGAGGAGATAGGACATGAGGAGATGGGTCCCAAAGAGATGGGCCCTGAGGAAATGGGTCCCCAAGAGATGGCCCCTGAGGAGGTGGGCCCCCAAGAGATGGCTCCTGAGGAGATGGGTCCTGAGGAGGTGTGCCTTGAGGAAATGGTCCCAAGGAGATGGACCTGAGGAGGTGGTCCATGAGGAATTAGGACCCAACAAGATGGACTCTGAGGAGATGGGTCCTAAGGAGATAGGCCATGAGGAGATGGGCCCTAAAGAGATGGGCCCTGAGGAGATGGGCTGAGGAGTTGGGCCCTGAGGAATTAGGACCCAAGAAGTTGGGACCCAAGGAGATGGGCCCTGAGGATTTAGGCCCTGAGGAGTTGGGCCCTGAAGAGATGGGGCCCAAGGAGATGGGCCCTGAGGACATGTGCTTTGAGGAGATGGACCCGAGGGGCTGGGCCAATAGAAATTAGGAACCAAGAAGATGGGCCTTGAGGCGATAGGCCCGAGGAGGTAGGCCTCTAGGAGATGGGCTCTGAGGAGATGGGCCCTGACATGGGCCCAAGGAGGAGGGACCTGAAGAGTTGGCCCTTGAGATGTTGGGCTCTGAGATGAACCATGAGGAGATGGTCCCGAGATGATGGGCCCGAGAATGTGGGCCCTGAGGAATTGGGACCCAATAAGATGGGCCCCGAGGAGATCTCCCCCAGGAGATTGGCCCCTGAGGAGATAGGCTGGAGATGATGGTCCTGAGGAGTTGGGACCCAAGAAGATGGGCCCTGAGGAGATGTGTTTGCCATTGAAGAAGAAGGCCTCAGCTCATGGAAGGGTGGCATCAGTGCTCCAGCGTGTACTCCCCTTGTAGTCCACTTTGGCCCCTGCAATGGCTGGACCTCTGTTTTTGTGAGATGTGTTCTTCTCTTATCACCAGTGACCCCTACAGGACAGATAATTGAGGGGTGTGGGGGAATGGAGAGGCCCTCGCTGGCAGTGGCAGCCATGGTTCTGGGTGTTCTGTCTGGGAATGAGAGGGGTACAGGGACAAGCAGTTGTTGTACACCTGTTCTAATCTCGACAGGAAACTTATACAAGTCTGAGTCAGGTGATGGACAGGGGTGGTGGTGGTGGGGTAATGTTGAGCTCCAGATCCACCACACCATGACAGGAAGCTTGCACAAGTTTGAAATAATGGGCAGGGGGGTTGGTGGTGAGCTCCAGATCTATGGCATGATGAAACAGTTTTGTAGTTAAACGATCATTTTATTTAGTCTCCATTTAAAATTACTGTCGCTCAACGTTTTCCAGACTAGATCTGAAGAACACTTGGTCTCTTCAGATGCTGAAGAAAGAGTTCTGTTTTGTGTTTAATTTTTGTTTCTCAGTATGGAGTCATAGTTGATTTCTTTTAACTGTAAAAGAAACTGGCTTTATGAAGTGCATGTGTATGATCTAGTAAATTGGGTGAGACTCTGGCAATCAGAAGAATATGGGCTACAAATCGGGGCTCTGACACTTTACCAAGTTTGGTGATGCTATTATTTATGATGATGTGTTGTCCTCATCAAATTGTGCTGGAAAAAGCCCATTCATTAGGTGCTTAGTAAGTGTGCAGAACAAGGTAGTGTGGGTATTTAGTGTGAGAACCTCAAAAAGTAGTTACCTTAGAGCAGGGACCGGGTCACTTTCCTGAAAGTCACTCTGTACTAATCATCTGGGACCACTGATGCCCTGATTTTGCTAAGAACCCACACAGTGGGCTGCATTGCCTTTATTTCTCTTCAAGCTACTCTCGCTGGAGCTGGATGTCCCTTCCTTTCTAATATCAAGTGACTGAGAAAGGCCTCTGTGGCAGTGAAGTTAGCCTACTGCGAGAGCAGGGTGTGTCCTGGATATTAGTGGAGCTGCTGCTTTTTGTGGCTGAGAACCCAGAACTGAGGGACCCGAGGGAGGGCATGCTGGCTGAGCAAACCCCTGCTCTTTCTGCTCAAGTGGCGCAAGATGAGGCTGTGATGAGAGTAACTCCATGTGTCCTCTTGTACTCGAGACTTACTATTTCAGAACTAGTGGTCCCTTAAAGACCACATAAGCTCTGTTTTGTGTGCACTAGTTTATGGACAGTATGTGACTGATAGAGCAAGGGTGACATGCCTATTTAGGTCTCAGTGCTCTATAAGCTGAAAAATTTAGGGTCCAGAGGAAGAAAATTAGTATTAAGCACCTGCATTTTATCATGTTATTTTCATGCTATCTGCTTTGATCCTCACACGTCGATGGAGACCCCAGCCTGAGATTGTCTCCTGCCCACGTTTCCACAGTGATAATCTAGGAAGTGATGGGCATAAGGCTGGATGCCAGTCGTGTTCATCACTTCTGCGCAAATGTTTTTTTATCCACTATTCTACAAAGAAAAGACTTTCTGGAAGTTCTTGACTTGGTATCTTAAGGGTTGGTGGTGCTGAGCTGTGCTTTTTGCTTGTCTTGCTGACCATGAAAGAGACACACTGAGTCCGTGAGTAAAGGGCGTATTTCCTGCAGAAACCTTTACAGCTGAGGTGCACTGGGTCCCCTCCACAACCCTTTGAAGTAACACCGTTATCTGAATGTCACAGGTGCAGGAACTGAGGCTCAGAGTGGCTGTGAGAAGCAGCTCTAAGAGGGGGCAGTCATTCTGGCCCCTGCTCCTAACTGCCTTTGTTACTTCTCAGCTTCACCAGGTCTGTTGCATTATTTATTGAGCCCTGACAGTTTGTCTTGTGTTGCCAAGATGGGGGCCCTCAGGGCTGACCGTGACAGAAGTCAGATTGGCAGGAGGAAGTGGCATCTTGCACTCTCTTGTCAAAAGCCAGTAAAGTCAGACACCTGGGTCAGCTCAGAGATGCAGAGGAAGAATGGAGGCCTTCAGTGGCTTGGACCAGGAAAGATCTGTATCTGCCAACCAGATATGAAACTTACACAGACCTATGTCACAGCATGAAAGGGGGACACCCAGGAGGGACAAAAGGATAGGAGAAGTTGGCTTACTTTCTAGACAATGGAAGCATTCAGGGCTGGCTTTGTTCTAGTGACCTTAAGTAAAACTGCAGAAGTTTGTGGGGTAAGACTAGTGCTGGCTTCTATGTTGCCCTGGAGGGGTCTGATTCAAATGAAAATTCTGGTCTTGACTGAATTCAGATGAGCACAGTATGAAGGGTAAGCCTGGAATTTCATCAGCTTTCTTTCTCCCTTGGTCTCTTCTACTCAAGTGTTGGTTAATCTTATTGCTGAATATATTCCTTATTTAACCTTAGAACAAACCAGTAATAAAGAGAGGAAAAAGGGCATGTAAATTTTGAAATTGCTCATGAGCTGGGGAGTGTTTTAGGCTTCAGACAAGTGGAAGACCATGGGTGAGAAAGATGCAGACCGGACAGACAGAGGGCAATTTCTGAATTTACCACCCGCTGTTCTTGTCCACTGGCTCCCCTTGGACTCAGGGATCCTCTGGAGAGCATTTATGGGGACTTCCAAGGTGCTGCCCTGCCAAGCACTGGGGGTTATGCAGAAAGACCACGCTTCCTGTTTTCATGATTAGGAAAGAACAACTGGAACCACACCTGCAGAATAGACAGAGAAGTGTGATAGGGGCGTGGCAAGTGGCAATGCGAACATTCTGGCAGAGGGAGTCCATTGAAGGTGCCCAGGTAGGGCATGCAGTTGGTGTGTTCTGAACGGACTAGCTGGGTGGTTTTCATTTTATACAGGCTGATGGCCACTTACAAGATGAGCTAAAACAATTATAAACTTGAGGGCTTGAAACCACATACATTTGTTATCTTACAAGTTTGGAGGTCAAAAATTCAAAGTGGCTCTCACTGGCCTAAAGTCCAAGTGTTGGCAGAGCTGTGATTACCTGGAAGGATCAACGCTCCGGCTTTGCCAGCTCTTAGCAGTTGCCTTATGCTGTGGTCCCTGTGGGCTTCCTGCACTGTTAAGCCAGCAGCCTTGCATCTCTTTCCTGTTCTCCCATGGTCGCATCTCCCTCTGACCACTTCCACCCTGCTCTTCCTCTTGTAAGGGCCCTGAGCATATCTGGATGACTCACATAATGTCCTCAGCTGCAGGCTTTAACTTGGCCACACCAGCAAGGTCTCTTTTGCCATCAACATTCTGGGTTGGTGTTGGTGCGCTGGTACTTGCTAGGGAAGTGGTTTGGGGAAATGGAAATTAGAGCACAGAGTATCTTAAGGAGACTATTGACTCATTCCCAGCTTATGCATCCCAGAAAGGTCTCGACGATCTCTTTGGATGGTGCCCTTGTTGACTACCCACACGCAGGCTCCAGGAGCTAAGCGCCACTCCAGGGTCCCAGAAAACGCTGACTGCTCCTTGGAGGTGATTTCCATCCAGTGGGCTCCTTGATTTAGAAAAGGCAGAGGCTGGGGATCTTGTGCAGCGTCATAAGCACCTGCCTGGCAAATGCAAGGTGATGAATTCAATCCCTGGTCCCCCTTTCCCCACAAAAGGTAAAAGAAAAAACAGAGGTTGAGAAAGGAAACTGGGCATTTACTCTGTGCTGTGTATGATTTTATTAAGTCTTAATGAACTGATGAATTCGGTTGCCTTGTCATTGCACAGTTAAGAAAGAAGCCAAGCAATGCTAATAGCTTGGTGGGGCCAGGAGGGGCATGGCTGGGACTCACGCCCTCCTGGCCTGCCCTGAAGTCCCCTTTCTCTCCCGTGCACATTGTGGCCCAGAGGCCCAAGGCCACGGCTCTGGTGAGGGCAGCAGGGCTTTGTTTGCTGTAGCCCTGTTCAATTTGAGGCCCCTGTGATCAGCGGGCCTCAAAACCCTGGTGTAAGATGAGGCAGCCTCTGAAAGGGAGGCGTACCAGTCTCTTCAACTTGGCTGACAACTGTGAAGGGTAAGCTTGAATGCAAAAACTTAGTTTCTAGTCTTGTTTTTGGTATATATTTGTTTCTTGCTATCTGAGCATGAGGGTGGGTATGGTCATATGTGCCTGTAACCCCAGCATACATGTGGCTGAGGCAGGGGCTAGTGAACTTGAGACTAGCCTGGGCTGCACAGAGACTTGTCTTAAAAACAAAAGAATTTAAACATCTTACAATGCTTTGGTAACTCGTTTGCAATAGGATCAAATCAGGCTGACTGGCATACTACAGACTAAGGGACTTGGGACAGTTTCTAAGTGTTAGATAGAAACTGAAATAATATGCTTCAGAGGGCCAGCCAGATAGCTCAGTGGACTAAAGTGCCTGCCTAGGCAGACACGGAGACTGGGGTTTGGTTCCCTGCATGCCATGCTGGCTCTGCTTCTGGGGCACACTGAGTTAGTGACTAAGACTGGTGGTGGCATGTGCCTGTGATCCCGACTCTGGGGAGGGTGAAAACATGAGGATCACTATGAGCTTGATCTGTGTAGTGAGATCCTGTCCGCCCTGTACTAAATACATTAAATAACAATAGTAATAATAATATACTTCAGAGAACCAAAGCCTGGCTTGGAGACAGATTGATAAAGCCACTATACTTTTCTGCCTGAAAGTGCTGAGAGCTCCTGTTTTCTGAAATGCTTAAGCTTTGGGGAATCAAAGGAAAGCAGGAGAATGTTTGCACTGTGCCAAGGAAACAGCGAGATCAGATGTGTGCTCTTTTACCTTAGGGCAGGGCGTGGCTGCATGTGTGTGCTGGGTTTTTTTTTTTTTTTTTCCTTTTCCTTTTTTCTTTTCAGTTTCCTTTCTTTTTCCCTTGGTAGTCCTTTCATGTTCAATATGCATGGCAGGAGGGAATCAAAATAATAAGTCAAACCTGTGTGGGACTCATGAACTCTGGAGGCTGCTTGTACTGCCTGGATAAGCAGGCAAATCACACCGGGTCGTCACAGCCTACAGCTCTAGGAGATGTGAGCTCTTCTCTCCTCTGCTCCCCAAAACTCACAGCTAGGTTTGGAAAACTGTAGCATCATGATGCCTGCTGGCAAAGCCTATAAAAATGAGAAAGGTGACAGTCCTTGAGAGACTTCCCAGGAGGCAGAAGGTGCCGGATTGGAAGTGAAGGCTTGGTAGATAACTGAGAGTAAAAAAAAAGAGCTGCCATGATTATGAAAAGAGGCCCAGACACCACATTTCCTGAAGTGACTGCCGCAGGCTTGAAGGACTTCTTTGCAGCTGGGTGTGGTGGCGCATGCCTGTAATCCCAGCACCCGGAGGCTGAGGCAGGTGGATTGTTGTGAGTTCGAGACCAGCCTGAGCTACAAAGTGAGCTTAAGGCCAGCCTGAACTGCACAGTGAGACCCTGTCTCAAAAAGACAAAAAAAAAAAAAAAAAGGACTTCTTTGCATTACTACACAGCCTGTGGAGTTCCTGCATTTGTGGACGACGGCAGGGGCAAGCAGGACAGGATGCAGCAGGCACAGAGTGTGGCAGCTGTAACCCTCACACTCTAGGCCACTTTCTCCCCAGGCTGTTAGCCTTGAGCTCGCTTCCTTTTCAGTATGAACTCAGCAGCGACATAAGCAAAACAACAACAGTGGCAGACTGAATCAAATCTTGGATGCCCTTTCTGTCCCCATTGTATTCTACGACTGTTTTGGCCATCAGAATATGCCTAAATGAGGCCAAGCCACTTCCCAGCCCTTAAGATGCAAGCAGGTT
>PVKA01027034.1:0-30994 GCA_004027165.1 Ctenomys sociabilis
GTGCGTGTGCGCCTGTGTGTGTGTTTTGCTTTCTTGAGACTGGATCTCAATGTATAGTTCAGGCTGGCCTTATACTCCTGACTCAGCCTCCTGTGCCCAGGGCTACAAGGGTGAGCACTTCATCTGGCTTCTGACGGATCACTGTTACCATTTATTGCTATTTTAAGACAAAGAACACCTCTGTCTTCCATATTATATTGGATCACATTTAACCTTTTGTTACAAAATATTTTTAAAAGTTCTGACAGTAATACATTTCTTTCAGGTGAATGGTGCGGGGTGTGAAACCCATTCCTAATGTGCCAGTCTTGCCCCATCACCACTAACCCAGGTCCATCTTCCCCGACAGGAAACTGTGCACTATGAGACTGCTCCGACTGCCCCCAGGCCCGCCAAGCACATTCTGCCTTCTTTACTTTCCATCTCCCCTCCCTGCTGCTCCACAGAGATTTCTACCTCTGACCATCAGGGTGGGCTCTGCTCACTGTGCAGTGTCTCGGCGGCTCATGCCTGAGAGTCTGCGTTGGAAACCTTTCCTCCTGAGGGCTGCGTGCTCTTCCATAGAATGTGCAGACCTACTTCACTCCCTTTTTTTGCTGTCCGTGGTTGCTCTGTGTCATGGTTGTTTTTTTTTTTGTTTTGTTTTGTTTTGTTTTGTTTTTTTTCAAAGGAAACAAAGCAGGACACATTTTATAATGGTATTTTATAATGAATCACCCAAAGAATTATATACAAGTGCAGAAACCTATCCACACACTAAACACTAAAAACTCCAGCCTGGATCCTGATATCCTGCATGAGTCCAGATAAAAACCTACAGCTCATACCAATGCCTCCTCCCACAAGTCCAACTACAGGCCTACAGCCCACAACAAAGTCCCATGCAGGCCCACTTGATGGGTCTGCACCGGAAAGGCCCAAAGGTGGAGGCTAGAAAGTTTGTGCCAGTGGGTTGAAGGATCTGTGCCAGAAGACTGAGGGATCTGAGCTGAGCCAGGAAGCAATGCTCAAGGTAAGCACCAGAGCTCCAGCCAACGGTACCACAGCCATCCTCAGCAACAGGGAGGTCCTGAGTTCTTTTAGTGATGACAAAAACCCAGTTCCCATCAGGAAAGCCAATGCAATAAGCTTCTCTATGAGGCTGAGCAGTACACCATTTTCCCCTCCAGAGCCAGGACACAACGCTCAAGATGAGGACCCAAGTTCCTCCAAAGCTTATTGGGAAAGCCAGCAGGACAAGGTCCTCCAGCCTAAGAGAATAGCCTCAGAGAACCAGCAGCTTCTAACAGCTTCTCCAAACAGCATCCCTAACAGCATTCCAGCAGCTTCTCCTGTTCTGCCTTTATGCTGCTGGTAACTACCCTTGGGTGGGCCTCCTACTCCCAGCACCATGCTAGTTTAATTCATGTGGGTATAATAAGTTGATCACCAGTTAGAAATCCACGACACTCAGGTTGCTTCCGTCTGTCAGCTGTTGGGAGCCAGGGATACCGTGAACCTCAGCGCACAACCATCGCTTTGCAGCTTTGCAGGTTCTTTCAGGTATGCACTTGGTGGTGGAAGTGCTGCACCAATGGTGACCATATCCTTAATTTTTTGAGGACATGAAAACTTTTCCAGGGCCAGGGAGATAGCTCAGTAGAATAACTGCTTGCTTGGCAAGGGTAAGGGCCTGAGTTCAATGCCCGGTTCTGAAAAAAAGAAAAGAAAACTTTTCCACAGTGATGGGACTATTTCCCGTTGCCACCAGTAGCCCACCGTGTTTCCAAAGCATCTGGCCCCACCGTCTGCCACACACACTGTCCCTGTTTTATTTTACTCCTGTATGAATAGACTGGGAAGTGAGCACAGGGCTCACGCCGAGGCACAACACTACCCCTTTTTATTTTGAGACAGGGAGCTCACTGAATTGTTAAGTTTTCTTTCTTTGCAGGTGCCAAGAAATCTATACAGATCCCCAACACAGCCAAATAACAAACAAACAAACAAACAAACAAGAAATCTGTGTAGAACCCTAGAGGGCTGCCCTGCATTGTTCTCCAGGTGTTCTGGGCTCTGGGCTCTACCATGTAGGTGTCTAACCCTGCAGAGGGGCGGGGTGAGGTTAGGGCCCAGCTTCATCCTGGGCTGCTCATCTTCCCACCACTGTCTGCCGAAGAAAGTGTGCATTCCAGGTGTCTGTTCTCTGTCTTCCTGTCTTCTTCAGACCCAGACCCCACCTGACCCAGGACGTCAACTGGAGAGTAAGTTTTGAAGTCAGGAACTATGAATCCTCCAGCTTTGTTGGTTTTTGAAGGTTGTTGCAGAAGGTGACTGGGACCTGGCGATTGGAGGAGTTGGGGCCTGGGGACAGGGGCCCCGGGGGCGTGACCTGTCCGGGCTTTTTCCTACTTGATTCTGTCCTGTCCTCCATGAGGCCAGTGGCTTTGCTCCCTACACACCCTCAGCAGTGCCAGACAGTACAGATCCAGATGTGGCCCAAGTAGCCCTGTCCTCCCTCTAGTTGTGATTGTCGGGTATTTTGTCCTACTAATCAGAAATGTGACCAAGACAAAGTTTTTCTCTTTTTCTTCTTTTGAGACAAAGTTTTTCTCTATGTGGCCCAGGCTGGCCTCAAACTTGTGGTAACCCTCCTGTCTCAGTCTCCCAAGTGCTGGAATGACAGGAATGTGATGCCCGGCCTGAGTTTATCTAGTTTTGTGAATATTGAACTGTTTTTGCTTTTTAAAATCTCAAACGTTGTGTGATTCATCTTAGCATTAACTCTGCGGTGCAGCCAGGGGTGAATTAGGCCGGAGGAAGTAGGAAGAGGCGGCCCGGAGACTCGGAACACTGATGCTGCTGTGTGAGCACCAGGCGGGCACCACACTGGAATGCTTCACGGAACGGGTGGGTTGTACTGTGGCTCCCAGGTACAGCCACAGCCCCATCTGTGGAGAGCGGCGTGGGGGTGCGGTAGGGAAACTGAGATGCAGAGAATGGATCAAAAGACGAACCGTGTTTCCTTTGGCATCTCCATTATTTCTTCCACCTGGACCTGTCGTCTTGGGTCGGCTCTCAGCGACTCCAGGCTGCCTGGCCTGGTGTGCGAGGGCGCTGCTGGCTCCGCACTTTTCCTTCCCCTCTCCCAGGACGCTGGGTCCTCGAGCTCCTGCTGGTCCCCACTTTCCTGCAGCTCTGTTTGGCACCAGCAATTTTTTTTGATTGACTCTTCTCATGGACTCCTTCAAACACTCAAGGTGCACGAAGACTGTTCAGCCCTACAAACAGCACTGCGCTTTGTCATCCTGAGCGTGGAGAAGAAGGCAGGTGAGACAAAGGCCATGCGTGCGTGCGTGCGTGCATGCATGCAGGTGCTAAGGATCTTGGGGTGGCTGGAAAGTGGCTGGTGTGGTGGCCTTCAGTTTCCTCCCTACCCATTCTGGGCTCCTGTGGGTAGCACATTCCTCCCTGCAGCCTGAACTTCCTGTCTTGTGAGCTGCACCTGCAGGTTTTAGCTTGAGGACTACTGGAGCTCTGGGTCCTTAAACCCATGTCGCACCACGGGAGCACCAGGAAGTGGACAGACACATGTAAAAGACTTCTAGATAGGACAGCTGCTCTGACTGCTGAGAGAGCCAGACTCTGTCTATAGAATAAACAAGGATCCCACAGTCCTAATGAACAGTGTTGGCCTCAGCATGCATCAACAGTGTACAAAATCCTGTCTAAGCCAGTGATTTGCAACTTCCCCTCTATTTGGGATTCACTCGCATGGAAGATATGAGGCTGTGTTCAGCCTCCCAAGAGCTGGAATGACAGGCCCGCCACCACGTTCACCCTTAATTGTCACCTCAGCATGCCCTGGAGGTGGGGCTGGCATAGCACACCAGGAATTGAACCCTGGCCAATGCGCTCTGCCTAAGTAGGCACATTAGTCCATTAAGCTATTGGCTGGCCCTGATATTTTTAAAAAATGTAATCACTCAGGCTTTGTCCCAGAGTCTGATTGGGTAGTCCTAGGCATGTGTGGTTATGTGATGTGGTGTGTATATATATGTGTATGTGTATTATACTAGGGACTGAAGATCTTTATACTCAGCCACACCCTCTGCCACTGTATTAGTTTTACTTTTATTTATTTATTTATTTTTGATGGAACCAGGGATTGAACTCAGGTCCTTGTACTTGCCAGGGAAATACTTATTCCACTGAACCATCTCCCTGGCCCAGTTTTACTTTTGTAGACAGGGTTATATAAAGTCACTAAATAGCCTCTGTTGAAGTCAGACTTGTGATCATTGTGCCTCAGCCTCCCAGAGAGCTGGGGTCACAGGTGTGTGCCACACCCAGGTTGCATTTCTGAAAAGCTCTCCAAGGTGACCCTAAAAGGCAGCCGAGTTCAGCATGCTCAGGCTACGCTCTCTCATTTACCTGTAATTTGCTGGAGAAGGAGCTGTACAGTAGACGTCTTGTTGGGTGGTCTCTAGCCCCGGAACTGTCTGACCTTTACCTTAGGTCCATAATTCCCCTGTCCTTACCCACTGTGCACCAGGCACAGGCTCTGACTGCAGTCTCCAGGTCTGTAGAATAGGGGAAGAATGACCCCCAAAGCTCCTCCCAGTCTGACTTCTGTTCTTGTTGTGCCTCCAGTTCCTTCATTACTTAGATTCCTGAACTTGCTGCAGCTGCAGGAAGGAGTAGAAAGAAAGTGGTAGCAGCGCTGATGGCAGTAGATATCTTCGGCTGGGGTGGGCCCTAAGTCTGGGTCTCCTAACACAGGAGGAAAGCACTTCCCGTAGATGGCTACATATCTGGGCAGATCATCTAACTTTTCTCTCTTTGGTTTTTCATGTTCGAGCTCTCAACAGCACCCTCATCGTAGTGTTTGAGAAGCTTGGGCTCATCCGTGGACCATACGTCTGCCACCTGGCCTCATAAAAGCTCAGCAAACAGGATGACTGATGATTAGATCCCATGGCTCCTTTCTTCAAGCCCAGCTCATACGAACATAACTGAAAACATGAATTGCCTTTCCTTTGTACTCTCTTATTGCTGAATAAAACACTTATCAAGCAACTCAGCATAGTGGGCTGAGGCAGAAGGATCGCACATTCTAGGCCAGCCGGAGCAACTTAGCAATTTAGCCAGACCCTGTCTCAAAATTTTAAAAATAAGAAAGCCTCAGTCAAGCCTTAGCACTATGTTTAAAAGAAAAAAAAAAAAAAATCAAGACAAAGAGCAAAGTCTACTGGAGTGAGGAAGAAAAGTCCCTCACGGGAACCAGGAAGAAGTCATCTTTTGGAGTTAGTGGGGAAGGCAGTGGAGCCCCGGGCCCTACACAGGGCCTTCATCTCCTATGCCCTTCCTCGTGTCCAGGTGATAATCACAGAGGCGACACTGGCCCGGGTATTCAGAATCTGCCATTAGATCCCTTCTTGCCACCTCTGTCGCAGCCCTGGGGGTTGTCCAGGAGCAAGCAGGGAAACAGAGGTCCTTGGGAAGCGATACCTATCCCAAGCAAAAGGAAGCGGAGTTCTGAGAAAGTCATGGTGGGCAGAAGAGATCGGGCTCATTCTGTGTTTATCTACTGGGCTCTAAGTAGGAGGAGCTGCACAACCATTTGTTTTTCAAAATCTCAGGTGAGAGCCACAGTGCTTCATTCCCAACTTTTTAAAATTTATTTATTTTTTGGTTGGTTTTTCGAGATAGGATATAGTTCTGTACCATAGGCTGGCCTGAATATCACAGTGACCCTCCTGCCTCAGCCTTCTGAGTGCTAGGATCACAGGCACCTGCCACCCCAGGTCCCTTCCCCTCCTCCTCCACTGGCAAGGACAGAATATAGGGGCACACACCTGCTGGTCCAGACTGTAGCACTGGCTCCTTCCCCCAGGCCCTAAACACACCTTGGTAATGGACATCAGACTGTACCTTTGCCAGCTCCCCTGGGTCCTTGATTATAGCCAGGCAGCAGACCTACTGGGCAACTTTCTGGAGGGGCACCATGCTCTGGCTCTCAGCAGCCTGAGTGGAGATCACACGCCTGGCCTGGCTGCAGGCTGGGGTGTGGACTGTTCCCAGCAGTGTGGAGTCCTTAGTGGACCTGGGAGAAACAAGAGTGCACCAACCTGGGTTGTGCACGGTGGGGTGGGAGTTCAAGGGACTCTGAGCTGTGACCTTCATGCCCCTGTCTGGACAATGAAACCTGTCCAGCACGCTGGGGCTGGCTGGAGTGGACAGCACATTCAACTATGTCTCTTTGGGTGGACTGCAGCGCACAGCAGCACATACATGCATGTGCGGGTGCCCATACACAGTGACCTGGCTGTCCCTGACCTTGGAGCCCACTGGCCCCCACTTCTTGTGCATGGAGAGCGGAGTGGCTGGAGCAGTGTTCCTATGGGGCACCAGTGGGCATAGCCTGCGTGGACCCCTCCCAATGCCACCCTCTTCTGTCTCCAAGACAGCCTGGTGTGGGGCCAGGCCTTAGGCTGGGTGCACAGGTACCAGGGGCTCGTGAATTTTCTTTGAATGGAGTTCTCGTGTTACAGGGCCAGAACTTTTGGGCCCAGGACCCAAGGATGCTGTCACTGTCCTGTACATGTGAGTGCTTACCAGAGGTTCTCCAAGACACCCCAGAAGGTGCAGCTGCACCCCCAGCCAAGCCATAGACTCCCACCTAAGCAGTCAGCTTCAAACCAGTACAGTGCCAATGCTTTTTGCTTAAGAAATATGTCCAGGCATGATGGTACACATCTGAAATCCTAGCACTAGGGAGGCTGAAAACAGGAAGATCACAACCTGTGTAGTGAGGCCCTGCACACACACACACACACACACACACACACACACACACACACACACACAACTTAGAAAGGTGCCTATGTCCTACACAGATTAGCATCACAAGGAAGACATCTCTGTGCTGTTCTGATGTTGTTGCTGTTCAATAAATGCCAGGGAGAACAGGCCAAGGACCTTGGCTGTCCTGGGTGGGAAGTTCCGGGGTGAGTTGGCCGTGGCATAGTGGCCTTATCTGTGTGTTCTCTTTGCCCCATCTACCTGCTTCTTATTCTTTAAGGATTCATTTATTTTATATCTTGCTTTTTTGAGACAGGATCTTGAGCTCACTACCTAGCCCAGACTGCCTTTGGACTCATGGTGACCCTCCTGCTTCAGCCACCTGAGTGCTGGGTTGACAGGTGTATGCCACCACGCCCGGCTCTGCAAGTGTTACATGGTGCTGATTAAGTATAATTTCTTTCTTTCTTTTCTTTTCTCTTTGCAGTGCTGGGGCTCAAGCTCAGGGCCTCATTCCTGGCCATCTGTACCACTGGGTTACAGCCTAAGTAGTTACCGTGGCTAGAGACAAGTGAGATTCCACACACATTCCTCAGTTCTCCATGTGAGCAAGTCTGCCAGTGGTAAAATCCTTCTTATATAAAAATGCCACTTCTTGGGCTGCTACGTCCCCGGCCCTGCTGGCTTCTCGGGCCCCTTGTCCTCTCCTCCCTTCTATGAGGCTCGAAATGACGTGAGGTCTAAGGAGGCACCCTGGGGTGGGGCTGCTTGGTGCTGGGCCCCTGAGAGCCAGGGTCCCAAAGCGTCTGCACACAGCTGTGCTGAGCGGGTGCTTGCTGAGTGAGTGAATGAGCTACAGTCCTCCTGGCCAGGCAGCAGGTGGCACCTGATTGCTCACCTCACGGAGAAGACGGAAGCTTAGAAGAGAGTGGCCCCAGCAGCAGGTCATGTGCTGTGCATTCAGTCTGGCCATGCGGAGCCCCGGCTGCTTGGCCCTTTCCACCTGCTCTGAGCAGAGCTCATCCTTGTGACTCCAGGGCTTTAGGTGCTTCTTATCTCTGTCTCCTCTCGATGGGCACCCCTGCCCAGATGCTCAGGATGGACATGGCCAAGGGTGTGCTGGGCAGCAAGCGCCACCCTGCCTGTTCTGCTCTGACAACAGCAGCTGCCCGATGCCCAGCACCACAACATGTGGAATCCAGGCCTCTGCAGTCTCTTGTGGCATCTGCTGCTGTGGTCACCTGGCAGTAGGCATGCAGAGGGCCCTGCTCCATCACTGCCTTTATGGCCTCAATGTTCTCAAATGGTGGGTTTGGGGGTCCCTGCACCTGCGATTCCACATCTCCCCTCCCATGGCTTGCTTGGTGTGTCTGTGTACACGCACCTATGTGTTACTGGGGAATAACCCAGGGCCTCTACCCTGAGATACTCCCCCAACCCGTGTTATCTTTAATTAGTAGTTTGAAGCATGATCTTACTCCCCATGTCACTCATTTGCCCAACCTGGGCTCAAATTTGCCCTCTGACTGCTTTAGCTTCCTGAGTGCTGGAATTGCAGGTATGTGCCACAGAGCCCAGCCTCTCCCATGGCCTTGAAGTCATCTCTGTGCAGTGGTTCTCAGAGTTCGTGGGCATCTGGCTGATGTGGTTTGAGTCATGATCTCTCATTTGCCAGTGCAGGAGCAGTCTGAGCTCTACTGCTTCTGAAGCAGGATGTCCTCTGCTCCTACCAGGGAGGACACAGGTCAAATGGACATGCAGGCTTCCCACATGGCACCTTCACCAGCTCTTCATCTAAGAGCCTGGTCCCCGGGGAGTGTGGCTGATGCAGGGTCTCCCTGGAGGGAGTGTCACAGTGGGATACAGAGAACAATGAGACTGCCAGTCCTGTCCAGCACGGCCTCATGCTAGGGAGTCTCCTGGCCACAATGCTTCTTCTCAGGGGAACCAGCTTCCATCTGCGCTCAGCCACTTTGTCCCAGAGTGGAATGGCACCTGGGCTGATCACTTAGTGCCAGGCCAGAAACCTCCTACAGTTCCTGTATAGCTGCTTAAGATAACAGCCTTATTTTGCTCAGGAATCTGCAGTCTGTTTTCATTTGTCTGAGACAGGGTCTGACAACACAGTTCAGATTGGAAGTGAACTCACAGGGATCCTACTGCCTCTGCCTCCCAGAGTGCTGGAAGCTGAGCACTTGCACACCAGCTGAGAGCATCTGCGAAGGAATTAAGATGCACCTGCTCTCCACACAGCCCGTCAGACCTCACCTGAGAAGTTGAGCCTGGCAGCCCCTCAGGTTGGGGTGAGTCACCCTCTAGCTGCCAGCTGCCCTGCCCCCACTGCATCCTCCTTTCCCTCATGGTGTCCTTGCTTCCTCTGGGCCCAGTGTCCCCTCTTGGTTTCTGCCACTCACTCCGTCTGGCCCCAGGATGAACACGAGGATGTCACCCTGTTCTTTGTGACTGGGCTGGCCTCCTTCTGTCCCCGGTCCTACACTTTTGATTCAGGTTCAAATTTGAATTCTTCCAGCAAGCTGTCCCTCCCCCATCCAGGGCTGGGTTCTCTGTGAACGCTGTGCATGTGGCCATCTGCTGGTTCTATGATTATGTCACCTTGCACGTCAGTGCAGCAGAAGGACATAGTCCAGAGCAGGACCCAAAGTGGACACTCGGACTGTGGCTGCCGAGGTCTTCATTGGCCAGTACTGTGCTGTATATGCGTGCCCTAGGATTATGCAGTGTCCGCCCTAAACACACAGAACAGCAAATGGTTTTAATGGGGGCCGGGCAGATAGCTCAGTAGAATAAGCACCTGTCTGGCAAGTGCAGGCGCAGGGTCCTGAGTTCAATCCTCAGTGCCACAAAAACAAAACAAAACACGCAAAAACAGTTTCGATGTATGGCTCAATGAGTACAATGAATTTTGCAATTTTTTTTTTTTTTTTTTTTTTTTTTTTTTTGTGGAACCGGGGATTGAGCTCAGGCCCTTGTGCTTGCCAAGGAAGTGCTTATTCCACTGAGCCATCTCCCTGGCCCCCAAATTTCACAATTTTTGTTGCTCTCTGTTGCTAATGAAATTAATGATTTGCAAAAAAACAAAAACAAAATTAAAAAACAGCGTTGGTGGTACAGTGGTGAGCATAGCTGCCTTCCAAAATAAAAAAAAAACAAAAAAACTGATTTCAGTGGTCTCTTTTCAACTGGCAAAGAATGCAATTGGGGAAAAAGCTGCTTAGCACCACGGGAGGCTCTGCCGCAGTCACAGTAGCAGAGGCTCGGGGCGAGGGCTGGGAGTGGTGTTCTTAAATACCCCCCATCCAGCACTACCAGATGTCTTTACTGTGCTGCCAAGGTTGAGAACCTCTGGCCCACGGAGCAGCCAGGCGTCCCAGGTGCTTAGGCAAGCGCATGGCAATCATTAACTTTAAACACCTGGCCTCACAGCCGTCGGCCAGGCTCCGCGACACAGCGCTCCCGGCTACGTGGCTTTCTTCCTGGGTCCGGGGCCTCCGGGCCGGGCGTCGAGGGGCCATGCTCCTCCGGACATGGCGCATTGCCCACACGGGCTGCCAAGGCTCAGCGCAGTGCTGTAGTTACCCTCCTTCCTCTCCACTCTGCACCGGAAGCCAGGCTGAGGTTTGTGACGTCAACACAGTGTATGGAATGTTATCACAGCGCCGGGGGGATGTTTCTATGAAGAAAGTTATTACAGTGAAGGACACATTGCTATTAATGATCCTCAAATATTCTCCCCCTCTTAACCACGCCTCTCCTACCATGCTTGCCACTTTCTGGAGAGTTCTGCAAGTCCTCTTTCCAAAGTGTCTTTCCAAAGTGTAATCGCAGGTGCTGCTGATGAAAGCAGGCTCGTAAACACACAGCACCGTGCTCGCCCACCTCATTCACCACATCTGGCACTCTGTGACTTCTGATTCTTCTCAAAGCCAGGAGGACCATGAAAGGCGAGTGAATCCTTTCAGAACACTGAGGCAGGCATGGAAGAAGGAGGACTCCAGAACTACTACAGAAGGTGGCAAGAACCATGTGATTGGTGTGTTCCCTCAGAGCAAGAGAGAGGGCTCTGAGGGAGTTTCGTGACAATGTATTTTTGCTATAACAAATTTTAAAAATGTGAGCACTACTACATATTGCAGTTGCACCATGTATTTATGTCTATCCTTATAAAGACAAGCTTTCTGCTTTTGATGCCTGCAGATCATGTGAGTCAATGTGCTGTGCTCAGGACTGACTGCGGCTGTCAGTACTTCACTCTATCCCTGTGCTTGGAGGCCAGTCCTCAGGGCTGCCAGACTCCAGCCACTTTGTTTTCCTGCCCACAGTTCACTGATACCCACCACCCTGCTTCCCAGCCCGACACACCATGCAGTAACATCCTTCGTCATGTCCCTGTGCCAGTCAGCTTCCTGGCTGAGGGATGGTGGAATGCCAGATGTCCATGACTTAGGGGAGGAGAGGTTGAACCTGGCTCCTGGTGTCAGGGGACTCCATCCATGGCTGGCTGGCTCTGGGGCAGAAGCATGTGGCGGGAGGATATGGGAGAGCAGAGATGCTTAGTGTATAAGCAGAACAGAGGGACAGCAAGAGGTGTGGGGGCTGGGACCAGTCACAGACCTCTAGGCCAGGCCTCTGTGTCCACCCAAACCCACCCAGAAATGTGCTCCACTAGTGCTCTCAGTGGCTTCCAAATCCAATCAAGTGGACAGCCATCCTGATTGCCACAGTCCCCTTGTGGACCCCTCTGAGAACTACCTGGATGAAATACCCTCTTTAAGGTAGTCATATACATTTGCATAATTGATATTTGTACACTAAAATGTGCAAAATAGAATGCAACTGTTTTGTGTACTGTATGGACCATAATAATGGCCCAAACAGTATGCATGCGTGGCTGTGAGAAAACGGGGAACATAACTCAGTGGCACAGCACCTGCCTACCAGGCACGGAGTCAGGAATTTGATTACTGGTACCGAAAAACAAGCAAACAAACTGGAAAACAATGCCACACATTCCTAATGCCATAGAAAGGGCTAAGAATCTGGGGTTCTAGATTTATTTACCTTGATCTCCTCTCAGGTAGGATTTTACTAGAAGGGGCAGTATCTATCAGACATCTGTGTCTTCTCAAGTGACATTTAGTGATCTTTCTTTGACTCTGTCTTCTTTTGAGAAAGGGTTTCACTCTGCTGTTCAGTTTCAAGCTGGTCTTGACCTCACTTTGTAGTCCACATAGGCCTTGAATTCACAGCCATTCTCCTGCCTCAGCCTTAGATTATGGGTGTGTGCAACCTCACTAGCAATGTTTAGCTATTTCTTGAGTAGTTCCCAAGCTCCTATGGCTCTTGGCAGCCCTTCCGGTGGGCTAAGCAGGGCCAAAGGCAAAACCTGGTTTGAGAAATCAGGTAGTAGGCACTGAGCCTAACTTCTACTGGCAAAATGAGGCAGAACAGACATTCCAATTAGGAAAGAATGAACTGGCAAGGCTCTGCTCATTAAGATCAGCACCTAAGCCACATGGCAGGCATGCCACAAAGATCTCAACGTTTAGCTGGCAAATCGCCTGAGTAGTAGAAGTTCATGGAGCCCATGTGCAGTAACTGCACTGTAAAGTGCTCTTGTACCCTAGGGATTTCCAAACCAGTGTCTGTATTTTAAAGCTGTTGTTACTCGAGCAGAAGTATTTAGGCTAGTGCTCAGCTGTGGGATCTTCTTTTCATTTGACCAGAAGCCTGTACAACTATTGAGCTCTGACTCATAGGGCATAGTGGTTAAAATCGAAGGACACTTACTAGTTCTGTCACACAGGACAAAGGGATTATCTTCTCCATGCCTCAGTTTCCTCATCTGAAAAACAGGAATGAAGTTAAGGGCTATTTAGGGCAGTGCAGGGGACTTAAGTGATTTAGCACTTTGTGTTTAGTAAGTGATGAATGGTGTGAACTGTGGAGAGCTCAGCATTGTGCTGTGGTGGGACCCTGTCATGACAGTCTGGTCAGAACCAGCTCTTGACAGCCATCTCCATGGTGGCCCACAGGCCCTCATTCTCCAATGCGTGTGCAGCACATGCCCTGCCATCTCATTCTCAAGCCCATTCTCTGCCTTGGCCCTTGGATTTAGGGGTCCCCATAATCACTGGATTGACACTGGGCAAAGTGTCATATTCTGCATCTCTCTGTGTCTCAGGTGGGCCCTGGGCAAGCTCAAGGGCAAGGCGAGACACAGGCAGAAGGTTCCTTCTGATGCTACTGACCTCTTGCAATTTCACCTAAGATTGTACTTTCTTAATTTTTTTTTTTTTTTTTTTTTTGCGGAACCGGGGATTGAACTCAGGCCCTTGCGCTTGCCAGGGAAGTGCTTATTCCACTGAGCCATCTCCCCAGCCCTTCTTAATGTTTTTTGTGTACATATTAATGAAACGTGCCTAGCATAGCTTTTCATTCTCTAACTGAAGCTGAGCTGCTATTGTTTCTCCTGCCAAATTTAACCAGTTTTAATCCATATTTTTATTCATTTCCTTCTCTCCAGAGCTCTTGCTGCAGTTGATGTGGATTCTCTCAGGACATAGCTGGGTCTTAAATCCTGCTCCTTTTATACCTTCCATCCCTCCCCCCCTTCTCCATGGAGGAATTTCCCGCTGAAGTAATAAAGCAGCACAAACTCAGATATGTGCTTACATGTGAGTCTGCATGTGTGTGGTTTTGATAGAAAGCCACTTCTTCTCTACTGCTCTGCCTTCTGTGTTCCCATGCCATAGAAGGTTATCATCAGATGTGGCTGGAACATGACTGCCTTTTGCAGATAGGAAGTTGGATGTGTTTCAATGGCTTTGCTCAGCCACTAATTGGTTCATGTTGTCTTCTGACATTCAAGTTTAGACGCATTGCCTCAGGAATAGAACCAGGACAGTACTTTCCAGTTGGGGTGTAATCTCCCTCTGCACACCATGCGTGTGTGTGTGTGTGTGTGTGTGTGTGTGTGCACGGCTGGGAGGAGACCTGGGTTATGAGCGTTCCAGTGTTCACTGGTTGTCACTGTGCCCTCTGCTCATGTGTGTTTCCTTATAACAGGGGTTTGGTGTTAGTTCTAGGTTCTCTAGGCCAGTGATGGTGAACATTTTAAAGTTTTCAGTGATACGCACAGCCTGCACAGCACGCACGCCACAGGTTCACCACCACTGCTACAGACTTCATAAGGGATTCTATAAAGGCCACCATCACTGCTTGCTCCTTCTTTCTTGTCTTTTTTGGGGAGGGGGTACTGGGGATAGAACTCAGGACCTAACACTCCTCAGGCAGGCACTTAAGCCACTGAGCTATCTCCGCAACCTCCCCATTTTTTTTTTTTTTTTGACAGAACCAGGAATTGAACTCAGGCCCTTGTGCTTGCCAGGGAAGTGCTTATTCCACTGAGCCATCTCTCCAGCCCCTGCTTGCTCCTTCTTTAACTGTACTATGTTTCATTTCTTTCACTATTTTTCTTCCTGACTTTTTTTAGAAAGGACTTACAATAGCTCCTTTAAGAAAATGTTCCTTGTTTACCTCAGGCAGCCCCGAGGGAGCTTCCTGTCTCATCCTCAGGGCTTGTGTCCCACTGTGCTTTCTGCTAGGGCAAGGAGAGGGAGGACAGCAAGCAGCAAGGAGCACAGTCAGCAGGCGCAGTTGGAGTCACTGCCACCCAAGCTTCCATCTCACCCAGCCTGGTTGGCTTCGTGGACACTGCTGCCCCAGGCAGGGGCGGGATCACAGGTGCTCTCGCCTGGGCCTTGGCCCAACTCGGATGTCATCCTGCAGCCGCTGGGAAGACCCAGGTGAGACCCAGGACACCTTCAGCTCACACGTCCCATGTTCTGTCCACACTGGCTCCAACACAGCCAACTCCAGCCCCTTGGAGATGTCACGCCTCAGGGATGGCGTGCTTAGGAGGCCTGGGGCCCCAGGTGCCAGCTTCCTGCTGCTCCCCTAAACATGGCCTGTGGTTGGTCCCCACCTTCCTAGTCTATGGGGCTGTTGGTGGAGATGGAAAGTTTAAGTGTCACAATGTGCAGAGTTAAGCCAATAGTGTACTAGAGCAGGGCGCTACACCAGCCTGCAATCCCAGCACTAGGAGGCTGAGGCAGGAGGATCCCCATGAGCTCAAGGCCAGCCTGGGCTACACAGCAAATTCAAGTCCAGCTTGGACTACATGATGAGTTCAAGGCCGCTCTGTCTTAAAACAGAGAAACACAACACAAGCATTCTCAAGATGCAGCTCTAATAAATGGCACCAACGCCACTCCCTGGCTTTCTGAATTTGTCTATTTATTTATTAAAATATGTGGTACAGGTCCCAATGCAGCTCGGACTCATATTGACCCTCCTGTTTTAGGCCTCCCTTGCACTGGGATTACAGCGACCAAGTCCTGGCATGGCATGTGGTATCTAGGATCAAACCCTGGTCCCTGCACTTGCATAAGCAGTGCTTAGTCTGCTGAGCTATGTTTCCAGCCCTGGCTTTCTGTGTTTGGGGAGCCCCTTCAAATGCCTTCTCTCTTAAAACTGTCCAGAACAGGCAGGCCCCTTCCCCGGGACAGGAAGCCCAGCACACTCGCTGTGGTGTGTGGGCCGCTTGCGGACAGTGGTGTCTGAGCTGCTGAGGAGGAAGCCAGGGAGGAATTGCAAGCAGAGAGGACTCAGCAGGGATGGACTAGAAATGGCATGAGGGGCTGGGCAGGTCCACTTGGGAAGGCCACGGAGGCACGGAGTCAGTTCACTTGCAAACCTTGGTGCTCAAAATGCAGGAGACAGTGACTTTGGAGGGACCTGGGGGTACAGTGGTGGGATTTGTGGCTCATTGGGTGCAGCCCATTTAGTCCCACAGTCAACACAATATGTGCGCACTCTGCCCTAAAGGAGGACACTCTGGAGTCACCCGAAGGAAAATAGTCACCTTACGATTGTTGTGCTAAGCAAAATCAGTCAGATTCACACATTCCCTTATAGGAGAAACTGTATATGAGTAATTTAAAGAGCAAAGTAAAAGGCACTGCGACCCAGGGAGACAGACCTATGCGTCAACTTCTCATCAGGCAATGGCAAATGTGTTGGTCGAGACACCGGTGGAGGAGCTGTTGCTCCTTGCAGGACCTTGACTGACAAACTCAGCTGTCAGCACCTGGAAGCTCAGAAGCTGAGACCCAGCTAGTGGACTCTCTGTCCTTTGCACTCTATGAAAGCCAGCTTTGAGATGGCCGCAGGGGTGCAGGGAAGGTGGGCCTGGTTCAGGTGCTGCTGGGCAGGAAGTGCATCGGGTAACTTAGCCAGTACAGAGGTGAGGATGACAAGACCTCAGTGTCTCCTTGACACCCTGTACTCCGAAGAGCCTCTCTGATCATACCTCATCCAGGGATGCTTAGTGCTACTTAATATCCTTGACCCTTACATCAGGGAGGGCTGGATCTGGGCGGCACAAGTCTGGACTTTCAAGGCTGGCAGGCCAGGGCCCCGAGGTGGCAGTGGTGGGGGGGGTGGCGGTGGGGGTGGCAGTGGCAGTGGCTAGCTGAGACCCCTCTCCAGACCTGCTCAGAGCCACCGGCAGGAGCTGGGGTAATGTGACAGGCACATCCTACTGGAGCTGAGCCGTGCAGGCTTCTATTTCAGTAAGTTTTGTATCAAATTTGTTGGTTTATAAATTTTATGTCAACAACAGCAAGTTTGGCCCAGGGGAATAGCTCAGAGGCTTAAGCACCTGCCTGGCAAGCACAAGGTCTGGAGTTTGATCCTCAGTACCAAGAAACAAAAACAAAAACAAAAACAAACAACCCAGCAGGTTTGTTGACACTTTTCTTTTTTGTACTTAGGTTTGTACAGAGCATTTTTGCTCTGAGCTATATCCTGAGTCATTTTTTATTTTAAGACAGGGTCTTCCTTAACCCCAGGCTGGTCTCCAACTTGTACTGGGATAAGAGGTGTGCACCAGTACTCTTGTCTATTATTAGGACATGTGTGGTTTTCTCTGTGTATTTTTTTTTTTTCCAGATAGGGTCTTGCTATGCAGTTCAGGCTGAGCTTAAGCTTGTTTTGGAGCCCAGGATGGTCTAGAGCTCACAACAACCCTCCTGCCTCAGCCTCCGGAGCATTTTTAGTGTTGATGTTGTTTTAGAGGTATGGTGCTGGTATTAGGGCTCTTACCCACGAGTTACACTCCCAGTACTTATCTATTTTTCATTTTGAGACACTGTCTTGCTAAGTCTTCCTGGCCATGCTCAAATCAGCAATCTTCCTGTCTCAGCCTTTGAGTGCTGGGGTGACAGGCATGCACCCGGCTAGGCGGAATCAGCTACACTGTGGTTTGTGAGCCCCTGGCAGGCAGTCTTCCTGGGAAGAACAGTGCCCTTTGCCCAGCAGACTCCTGGGGTCTCTGGGTCTTAGCAGACTCTCGGGGGACCATGGCGCCCACAATGTCCTGAGTCAGTGACTCATGAGGCACTGCCGTGGTCCCCTGGCTGGGGACTCCTTGTTGCTCATCCACTGTCTATGGTCCACTGTGCTTAGAGATAGGAGCCAGCAGGAGAGACGGCTGCAGAAGCCTGCAGTCTGCCTGACCCCGGGGTGTTTCCTGTTCTCCTGGGAGTGGCCTGCTGGTTTGGTGCTGGGAACAAGTCTGAGCGGGGACAGAGCAAGAAGTGCCAGTTCTGGCTATGCACAGCCAGGTCCCAGCTCGGAGGGAGCTGGAGCAGCCTATGAAGCACCACTCTATGTCAGCAGCCTCTGTGGCAGGCCAGCTATTATTTTTTTAAACCTATGTATTTGGTACAGGGCCTCACTACGCAGCTTGGACTTGTAGCTATCCTCCTGTTTCAGCCTCTCCAGTGCTAGGATTACAGGTGTGTTCCACCAAGCCCAGTTTGGCGGGTGGCTCAGTGCATCTGGAGGCGGGGCCAGTGCTACATGTAGTGTTGGGGATCAAACCTCAGTCCATGTGCTTGCCTAAGCAGGTGCTTAGTCCGCTGAGCTATCTCCGCAGCCCTGCAGCTGAGTTTTTGAATTTCCCTGAGCAGCTCAGTCTCAGAGGCTCCATCCCCTGCCTGCCCCACTCTGTACCCCAAGGTCCCCCAGGACAGAGCAGGAAGCAACCAGAGACCTTGGTGCTGACCCCATGTCCTTGCCCTTGTGCCTATGGCTGTAGAGTTAGGTGCATGGGATGGGGAGCCGTGGGTGCCAATTTAGATTGTGAATTTATTTTGTGCAGAATAACAACGAGACCCAGTGACACCAAACAGTCTAAATAAATCCCCTCTCCCAACTGAAAGAGAAGGAACTTGGGACCTAAAATCCATGGATGAGAGCCATGCCTGGCACCTGAGCCCACACCTCTCTTGCTGGCTCAGGTGACATCTTCCCCTGGGAAGAGGTCCTCACTCTGGGTGGCACCAAAGAGAACAAAGAATATAGCATGGGGGCTGGGGCACAGCTCAGTGGCAGAAAGGCTGCCCAGCAGAGCACAGCAAAAATCAAAACAAAAACAACAGCCACACTGAACATTACCAAGCGGCCACTTTCACTTTCCTAGGGAGGGAAATCCAGGTGGGAGCATTCTGGTGACCTGGCCTGGGCCTTCCCCAGGGTGGGCAGTGAGCAGGGTGGGCAGTGAGCTGGGGTGTGGCCACAGGCCTGTGACAGGAGGCTGTCACTGAGTCACCATGCTCCAGCTATGTGAGGGACCTCCTGCTGCACGTGGTCAGGGCAGACACCTCACTATTGCCAGGGGGTCAGGGTGCCTCGATTTCATTCTCTCAGCCTTGTGTACCCCAGGTGCTTCTGGAACTGACCACCACAGGCGCTGGTGCCCAAGCCAGAACAGCACGTGATCTGCCCTGCAGTGCTGGGGTGGGTGGGAAGCAAGGCTGTCACTCTCAGAGGGAACTCGGGAGGATGGGCAGGTCAAAGGTGTGCAGGGTTAGGGTTTCGTGGGAACCTGGTGTGCTGGGCCAGGCCCAATGCCTGGCCAACCTGTTTGACAGGTAACAATTAGAGAGTAAGAGTTGGCAGCTGGAATGCGCCCTGGCGGGCCAGGCCGGGCTGGTCTGAGGATCTGGTTTACCTGCTGGGCAGGTGGGGTGCTGCCGGGGCAGGCATGTGCACGCTCTGCATTCCTGAGAATCGGCTTTCTCTCCAGGCCGGGTGACTGCAGGCACCCAGGGTTGGGCCGAGCCCCTGTAAGCCGTTAGCTATTTGTAAGGCAAAGAAACAAAATAAATAGCTGCCTGAAGATGGCTCAAGGTTTTATGTCTAAAATGAATGTGTGCTTTTTGTCTCAAGATCTGAGAAACCCCAGACTGGCAGGAAATGCCAAAGATAATGGAGAGGAGAGGCACCCACCTCGTTTCTCTGACGGCTCTTTTCTTTTCCTTTTAGAAGAGGGTATAATGCTGTCCAGAGCTAACGTGTGCCGTCTGAAGTGCAGAGGGCTGCCTCTCAAGACTGCCCAAGACACTCCCAGGGTGAAACACTGCTCCCCCTCCAAAATTGGTAGATGGACATGTGCATTTTCTCATCCAGGGCTGGGGCTCTGGCTTCTGTCCCTTGCACTGCAAGACCCAAAACAGGGCAGAGCTGATCTTGTGAAGTTAACTTAAGTAAAGTAGCTACAAAGAAGCAGCTCTTTGGCGGGTGGTGTTAATCAGAGTTCAGGATGATTTTCTACCCAGTGTGCATGGACGATAGGCGCATTATGCAGGACCTAAGGTGGCGTGGACCACAGGTACGACACTAGGTCCTTTGGAATCTCGGGATTCTGTCAGCACCGCCCGCCACTGTTCCTGTGTTGTGGTGCTCATGAATGAGCCACACTCAGTAAGAATGGACTTAAAAGTCGTGACTCCACAGGAAACGTAACTGAAACACAGAACTGAGAATTCCTGAGGAATCTATCTTTTTTTCTTTTAAAATGTACTTAAGTTGTCTGAAAAATATTTTTTTCCTCTCCTTTCAATTTGTTTCTTTGCATGGGGCAATTAGGCAACCCTAGGGCAGGGTCTGAGGTTCCTAACCCTCCAGTCCCGGTGGAGGAGCCCAGGAGAGGGTGACCGCTGGAGGAACTGCCAGGCCACTTCAAAGAGTCAATCCGTGCTGAGCAGGGAGTCTTAAAATTCAATTGTAAGAAAACAAAACAGGCGAACCCAAACCTAACTGTCTTCTGGGGACTCCAGCCAGCGGCTAGAGCCCCTCTGAGGCAGCACCTGGGTTCTTTATCTGGGTAGTGTGGAGGTTGTTTTTCACAGCCATTTACCAAGACTCATCAAAAGCCAGAGCTAATAATGATGATGATAGCAGTAATAATAAGCGGGAACAGGATGCACAGTAACAGAGTTCCTGCTGGGTGTCCTGCCGAAGTGCCTACATTTTCTCCCTGAATCTCCATCCCAGTGCTCAGGCAGCTGTCACCATGATCCCCACGTTACAGGCAGGAACACTGAGGAACAGAGACGTTCCAAAACTCATCCAAAATCTTGCTGTTGGTGGAGGGCAGAGCTGGGTTTCGAAAGCAGACAGCGCGTTCCTTCATTCGCTTACCAAACTGATCAGGAAACAGGGCTCGGGCTGGCAGGGGTTGCTGTCTGAGGGTGCCCAAGAGAGGGCTGGTGCCTCCTGGGCCGAGTGGGTGCCACAGGGTCCGACTGTTGCTGAGACACCAGGCGCCGTCGGGCTAATGCTCCGGAGGTGGCCTCTAGGAAAGGCACACACTTTAGATCCCTTCCCGCAATTTTCCCCGCCTTAGGTTTGAACACCGGGCCTTCACGCTGAGCTTCATATCCACTCCTTTCTGTTTTCTTCTGAGATAAGTTCTCACTTAAGATACTCCATTGCCCAGGCCGAGCTAGAACTCCAGTCCTCCTGCCTCGACCGCTCAGAGCGCTGGGCTCACAGGTGTGGGCCCTGGGCCCCGCCGGGAAGCATCGTTTCGGTAATAAATGGTGACACGTGTGCTCTCACACCTTGGCAGGTGGAAGCGGCTGCGCATGGGTTCCTCCGCACCCGGCTGCTTCCTGTGCAGGAGTGGAATTAGCTCGCGCCTGACCCCCACCCTCGAGAAGCGCTGCACCTCCCCCAGCCCCAGCTGTCTGTTTTCCCACAGTCCTGTCCCTGCCTCCCTCCCGACTGCTCCTGTTTCCTTTGACAGCACCTAGTAAGGAACTTGTGTTCTTCCCCCAGCCCTTTGAGTGCACTCTGCCCTTGCCGGTACCAACTCACTGCCGGTGTGGTCGGTCGGGTCACGCTACGGTCACTGTGACTATGCGTGCGGGTGCCAGGAAAGGAATCAGCAAGGCCGAGAACTCGCCTGCAGCGGCACAGCTAAGCCAGGGTGGGGCTAAGACGCAGAGCCGGCTTCGCCAGCCCAGGGCGCCTGTGGGAGGTCGAGACCGAGGCCTAGTCTTCAGCCCTCTGGGTCCCAGAGACTCTACTCCATTATGCTCGGGACAAGACCTCTCACAATTGCTACACTTGGTTGCTCTTCTCAAGGCTTCCCACATTAAGAAGAAAAATAACACAAAGCCTTCTGTTTGTTCAGGTAGTGGTTCTTAAACCCACAAAGTGCTGAGTTACATCCCCGCCCTTTTCAAAGTTTCTTATTTCCGAGATGGAGTCTTGCTCTGTCACCCCTGTAGGCCTTGCACCTGTGATCTCACCTCGGCCTCCTGTAAACTGGACGTAGAGGTGTACATCTCTGCCGCTGGCTTTGAAGCTGGTTTTGAAGAGAACGACCTAATGGTTCCTATGGGGAGCCTGGCTTGTAGCAGGAGCAGTTTCCTCCAGGAGTTCCTTGACCACTCCTCCATGGGCTCTTATCCCTGGGCTTGAGATTTCCAGGCCAGGAAACACCCACCATTGCTGTAAGGAGGCCAAGTCTCCAGACCACCATCCAAACTGAAGAACTGAGAAGGGGCCCCAGCTGTCCTGCCTTTGGTGGTCATGGTGGGGTGGGGTGGGGTGGGGGACAGGACCCATGTAACCTCAAGCTGGTGTCCAGAAAGGCTATATTTCCCTCTTTTTCATTTTGTGCCAGGGTTCAAACTCAGGACCTCACACTTGCCAGGCGGGCACTATTCCATGGAGCTACACCCTAGCCCCTTACTATGTTTCTCAAAGGCCATCAGGAGCAGCAGTTTCCAGGCTGCCTCCAGTCTGAAGGGGTATGTTGAAAGACAGTGTATGCAGAGCCCTGCAAGATGAAGCACATCAGGCTCAGGCTGGTGTCCTGGCAGCTCTGGGCCGCGCTGTTCCCCCTAACTCCCCACCCCCATCCCATGAGAAGCTCAGGTCACAGTCACTTTCTTATTGCTGAGACAAAAATATGCAACATCAACAAACTAAAGGAGGAGAGATTTGTCTTGGCTCAGGTTTCAGTCCACAGTCAGCTGCTCCAAGGCAGGATGGCTTGGCAGAGGGACCTGGTGGGGCAGAGCTGCTCAGGGCATGTGGGAGAGGAAGTAGGGAGAGGGGGGAGGGCTGGCAGGGAGGGAGGGAGAGGAGCACTTGGATCACACACAGCGACCACCTCTTCTGCCCTGGCCCAACAGCAAGTTAGTGATGAGATGATGAGCTGTCACAGCCCCATCCCCTTCCCAAAGCCTGAACCTTGTGGCTTTGGGACTGAACTCCCATTTGTTTTGGGACTCTTCTTTGATAGTCTCAGAGAAAGCTGTTCCTCACATCTAGGCAAGGCCCTAGCACAGTTCTTTCCTTTACGGCGGGGAGCTCTCTGCGTGCTGCCCCCTTATCCTCTTCCTTCGCTGCTCTGTGTTTCTGGTTATCCATCTTATTTACTATGCAAGACCCCGAATGACCATTCAGTGGCCGTGCACACATGATGTGCCAGGTCCAATTCCAGGAGCATCTTCTGTGAGGGGCATTGTGGCCGAATCCCTGACAAAAGCATTTGACTGGCTTAGCGTGGAGCTGGACTATGTCACAGGCAATGGTCCATGGACAGGCTGCCCCTGGGTCCCCAGCCTCAGCAGGTGCCATGAGCAGGGCCTGGGGAGACAGCTTCACCCATCTATTTCTATTTAGCTGAAGCCACAACCTGGTCAAGAGACAGCAGTGCTCTGTCTTGAGTCTTCTTACATGGTGATGATGTTGCTAAAATCTAATGTACGTCCTTAGATGCTAGGCACTGCCACTATTATCTTCTAGTTTTAAAGAGAATCACCAAGTGCTAGGGCCCCAACTCAAATTTCACAGGAAGCTCTTACCTTTGAAGGTCCCCTGAGAGTCTGGATGTTCTTTTCTGAGATGAGCACCAGACATAGACGTTCGGCATTCATGTGTTCCTAGGTGTTGTGTGAGCCAGTGCTTCAGGTTTGAACTTGGTTTCTCGCTGAAGAAGAAGTAGAAGGAGGAATGGAATTAAAACAGCAGGATGAGTAGGGACCAGGAGGGAGATGCAGCCGAGGCAGCGGTGAACCCTCTCCTGTGTCTACCCCAGCAGTTGGAATCTCTGACGTGAGCCCAGGAAGGGTGTGGAGAGTGGGGTAGGAGAGAGCCGAGTTCGGGTGAGACCCTGCTGCTAGGTTCCAGGATTGGAGACACTGCCCAAGCAGAGAGCTCAAGTTCCCTGTGTCGCTAACTGCCATCAATGTGTGGCTTGGACCTCGTACATTCTTAGCTTCTATGGGCTCATGGCCTCTGGTGGAAGGGGCTTTGGGAGGTGAGAAAGAGAATGTGCTGCTGTGACCAGGCAGATGGCTCAGACAAGGGTAAAGTATCTGAGCACTGCCACCAGGTGCACGTGCTGTGGGAGGGTTTTCAAGCTGACCCTGGGATCACCCATATTCTGTAGTTTTTCATGGGACTCTCCTTTGATAGTCTCAGAGAAAGCCATTCCTCACATCTCCAGGAAGAAGGGGGCAGTACACTGTATTACCCAGGAGCCTCTGCGGCCTGGTTATGGATTCCAGGTTTGGGCCTCGCACACGCTCCAGGGCAGAGGATTGATGCTTGATCCTTTTCCCAGGGGTGGAAGCCTCTGCTAGTTGGTTCCAAATATTCCAGATACAAATCTCTAGGGTGGGAACTTGGTGATCAACAAAGACAACTGCAGAAAAGCCACACAGACAGAAAGCTGTGCCTCTATCCACAACCTCATGAATTGAAGGCCTCCTCAAGCCACGTTATAAGTGGAAGGACTTGCAGGCTGAACCAGCTTAAATTGGCAAAGAGAAACCCAAGACACACTTGTGGGATATTATTCACTCCATAAAAACACAATGTTGCTCACAGTCAACGTGTCGGGACAGCCACTGTGCAGAACAAGCGGCAACCGGTCTCTGCCCCATCTGCCAAGGTGCAGATGAAAGCCCTGGATCTGATAGGTGACAGATTACCACAAGAACATGTGCCATGAGGCCTTGTCTGCTTCTCTCCCGGAGCACCGTACTCGGAAGTCTGTCAGTGAAAAGTCAGGCGGCCGCGGGGCTCACTATGCATGGCCATGTGCAGCCCAAGGGGGACACAGGCAGTGGTCACCCTAAACTGTGGGAATCTCACACCCCAACACATGGACGGGTACAGCTCTGGGGCTTGGGGGCATGGTGAGGATAGGTTCTGGCCTGTGCGCCGGAGATTTCTGTCCTATCAGTGACCAGATTCCTGTCTTGTTTCCAGGAGTACTGAGCTCTAGGGAGGACAGAAGTACCATTGAGTTCCTTATGTCAGCAACCTGTGTGCCACCCTTCCCAATTTTCACCACACATCATTCTACATATCTACATATACATGTCGATATAGTTGTTCTTTTGAGATAGGGTCTCACTATGTAGTTCGACTTTCTTTTTTTTTTCTTTGAGGTATCAGGAATTGGACTCAGGACCTTGCACTTGCCAGGCAAGCACTTATTCCACTGAGCTATTTTACCAGCCCCTCGAGCTGACTTTGAACTGACAGTGTGGTCCAGGCTGCCCTTATATCCACAGCGCCCTCCCTGCCTTGGCCTCCTGAGTGCTGGGATTGCAGGTGTGTGACCCCATGCCTGGCTTTCAGTAATACTTACCAAGTTTTAATCAATTCACTTTTTAAAAACTCATATAGAATATTTTTATTTAAAATTATTTGTTTCTCCCAAATGGATTTAATTTGTGAATTCAGAACTTTAATTTAGTACATTTTCTTAAATTAATAAAAATAAACATATGATTTTAAAAATGATACTGGCTTTAAAAAAATATATAGCTAAAAGCCAGACATGGTAGCATCTACTTGTAATCCCAGCACCATGGAAAGAGGCTGAGGCAGGAGGATTACCACAAGTTCAAGGCCAGCCTAGGCAACATAGTAAGCTCAAGGCCAGGCTAGACTATAGAGTGAGACACTGTCTCAAAAGAAAAACAAGGCAGCTAAAAATGTGTTATGCTCAGGAGTCCCAAGCAGAGACCATGTGTGGGAAGGCTCAGTGTGAGGGAGGTTGCCGGGCAGGAGAGGTCTGCCTTGGTGGTCTGTGGAATGAGACCATGGGGCCCAAGGCTCTCAGTCACTGCCTGGTTGATCTTTGTCACGTCCTACAATGTCATTTCCTTGTCTGAGGAAGTTGGGCTAAACCTGCTCTTGTGTTTCTGTCTGGCTGTGATGTTCCTGTACCCTGGCAAGAGACAATGTCCAGGCTGGCGTGGCCCTGAGGACGGGCTCTACCTTAAAGCCTTGGTCTTTCTGAGAACAGTGCAGGACCCACCCAGCCCCTCGGGCGAGGGTCAGGACTTCTCCTTTCAGCCAAGGATGAAAAGCCCCTTCTCTGATATAGATGAGTTCAGAGGGGTAAACAGCAAAGGAGGAGAAGGCATTGGCTGGTGGTGCTGAAGGGACCGCGGCCCAAGACCTCCTGCCCTATGGCGCCCGCAGTCTTGCATCCCTGCTGCTTGGGACAGTCTTGCCCCAAAGGGAAACCTAGTTTGACTCAGCAGTGATGAGCTAATGAGCACAAAGTGTTAATTAATGATGTAGTACCTAGTTTACGAATGGAGAGGTAGCCAATCTCACCATGCTGCCTGCTCTTTATGTCTAAAAGAATAAGCTTGAATCAGTTGGTTTGTGGAACTTCTGCCAGCTATGAAGTGCTTTAATTGTATGAGTTCAACTTCTGTTTTTTTAAATAAACATTTCCAGATTTTCAGTTCGGTAGAATCCTTTCTAATCTGTCTGCATGAGAAGACAGGAAGAATGTTAGCTTTTAGGCTATCGAGCCATTCAACGTTTGTGTGTGTAATTTTGCTGAGCATGGAGATACACACCTGTCACCCTAGCACTCTGGGAGGCTGAGGCAGGAGGATCACAAGCTTGAGTCCAGCCTGGGCATCTTAGGAGCTTGGCTACAGCACATCTGGACATAAAATAAAACAAAAGCTGGGGATGGAGCTCACACAGCCAGTGCAAAGGGCCTGGGCTCACTTCTAGTATGAAAACAGCAATCATGCATGTGCGCATGCATGTACACACCCACAGACACACACATACACAAAACTCCAAGAAAGCATACATAGTTTGTTTTAAGTTTCAGAAGATTCACAGCTAACCCTAAGCCCTAAATGGCCTGTCTCTATGCCTAGCATTGCATTAAAACTCTATGGTCTTAATTACTCTTGAAACTGGAAATCTTGAAATTGGGTCATGTAAAGCCGGGCGTGGTGGCGCAGGCCTGTAATCCCAGCACTCGGGAGGCTGAGGCAGGAGGATTGTTCTGAGTTGGAGACCAGCTTCAGCTACAAAGTGAGCTTAAGACCAGCCTGAACTGCATAGTGAGACCCTGTCTCAAAAAGACAAAAAAAAAAAAAGAAAAAAAAAGAAAGAAAAAAGAAATTGGGTCATGTAGGGCCAGGGAGATGGCTCAGTGGAATAAGCGCTTCCCTGGTAAGCGCAAAAGCCTGAGTTCAATCCCCAGCTCCACCAAAAAAAAAAAAAAAAAGAAAGAAAGAAATTAAGTCATGTAAACCTTCCAACTTTATTTCTTTTTGAAATTCAGCTCTTCCTCCTTACGATTTTCCACAGTTGCGAGGGAGCCTGTACAAGAACATTGCCTAATAAATGTGCTTCACACTTAACCTGGTTTTCTATTTCTATTAATCCTGCAGAGAACAGCCTCAGGCCTGTGTCCTCTGTTTCCTCTTGGCTTGTGCCAAGAGGAGTCGGGGGGGGGGCACGACTGGCTCGCAGGCCAGTGGAGTGGGCCTCGCCTGTTCTTGTGAGGGGCACAGGGGGCTGGTCTCCACACTTACCCTGAGTGCGCTCCATCCGTTACTTCACAAAGCCATCAGGACGGCGATCTGCAGGGCAAATGCAACCAGGCCTGGTGAAGAGGAGGCTGAGGAAAGCCGCCTAGCTGTTTGACCAGTGGACAGACAGCAGGGCCAGGGACGCCCACCACGGCGCTGGAGTCTCCCTGACTGCGGAAGCGCTCGTGTGGGCTGGAGGAGTCCACAGCCTCAGGCTTCTCTGGTGCATGGAGCTCCCTTAAGCATCACACCAGTCCTCTCCACTTATTTTACCAGAGCTGCGTAGGGACTTATGCATGCAGGTGACCCATTTTACAGGTGGACAAATCTGTTCGGAGCTTAATAGAATCACCAAGAAATGACAGAGCCACCACTGGGAGAGGCCAGCAAAGCCCCTCTCTGTAATTAGAATCATGGCAGTGTTCAGCCTCCTACAGAGCTGGAGGAAAGTGTGGTTCCTGGGCCTCTCCCGGGGCTCAGGGCTGGCTCTGGGCTGCCTCTAGGCCATCCGTTTTTTTCATGCACTCCTTCCCCGCAAAGCGCCCAAGCCTTTGAAACCAAGGGCCCAGCATCTCCAGCACCTGGAGGCCAGCAGTGGGGAGAGGGGACCTCAGGGCAGGCACAGGGGGCGCAGCAGGGTCGACCTTAGCTGGGGGGCACAGCGTCCTGGGGGGCACAGCATCCTGGGGGCTCCGAGCTCTGCTTCATGGCCAAGCAGGTGGCCTGGCAGGGGCCGTCTGAGTGGCTGCTTTGTGCAGCTGGGAATCTGGGCTGCCAGGCAGGGATGTGACCTGCTCTCGGACACACACTGGCATCAACGAGGCCAGCAGGTCTAGTTTCACCCTTGTGCTGCGCCCTGAAGGCACCTGGCCGACAGCGGCTCTCCCTCTCCAGTGCTGCCGTCTCTGCTCCTCCTCCCCTGCCGCCCACTGCGGCCGCCTGGCGTCCTCCATCTTCCATCCTGGGTTGCTGTCCTAGGAGCAGAGCAAGGTTCCTTCCTGTGCAGGTCACCCCTTTCTGGTGCTGTTCTTGAGTTCTCTCTGTTTGCTCCTTTTTTGGTGGTGCTAGCCATGAGCCCAGGGCCCCAGCCACACAGCTGTCCCAGTGCTGGCCTTATCTTCATGCCTGGGCTGTCACCTCCCCATGTTCAGCGCTGGTCTCTCAGCTTCTGCTCCACTTCACGGGTCTCTCACTTCTAGAGCCTGCACGAGGGTGGGAGCACACCTCCATGGCTTCCTTGCCTTTGACACGGAGACTGTCTCCTCCCCTGAAGTCCCCTTCCTGCTTCCCATGCCTCTGTTCTCCTTTGCTGCTTCCTCTTTTACCACCTGGTAGCCCAGAAGATCTTCCTGCCTCTGATTCCTAGGTGCTGGGATCTCAGCCTGTCCCTCCACTGCACACACTGTCTCCTGCCTCCTTTCCACTTTTATCTGTTGTGGAATTTACTACATGTATTGGACTGCCTGTCTACCCAGCTCTCCTGGAGCCCCTGACTTCCACATTATTTGTTGCCATCTGTCCCTCTGTCCCTGTCACCTGAGGAAACAAACATCGTTCTCATTAGAGACAGCTGTTGTGGTAAGGACACGACACCCACTGCCTGCCCACTTGAGCTCTCACCCACCCACAGTTCTCTGTGGGTGCTGAGCTCGGTCAGCACCAGGACCCGAAACATAAGTAGTGAGCCATGGTGACCTTGCCAAAGGACCCAGCCTGGGCCATCAGAGAGGTGACGCAGAACACGGAGTGTCATAGCATCGAGGCCTACTGGGGCTGGAGAGATTCCGGAGCCTCCCACTGATGGGGCATTCAGCTCAGAGGCAGAGGAACTTGGATGCAGCTGGCCCCTGCAGGGATGGGAGCCAGTGGCCATGCTAAGACAGCAGCACTGGAGTCCAGGCTGCCTGCTCGGGTGGAGTCCTGCCCACTGTCATTAAAGCCTCTGTAAACTGCACCACTGAGCGTTACGCAAGCCCTGCAGATGCAGAGCAACTCTAGCAGTTAGCCTGGGCGAGCAGCAGCAGAGCCTCCATTGGGCACCTGATGCTAGGAAATGCCAGCCTCCCACGGGCTTGGGGAGTGCAGGCTGCAAACCGCAGAGCCTGTAAAGCCCCCCAGATGGCCCTAGCCAGCCCGCTGCATTGTGCTAAGGTGGTTACATCTCAGGATTCCCATCATTGTTTGCTCTCAGGTCCCCTTTCTCCCCTTGGTGGGGGGAGGCTATGAGGGGAGATCATGAGTGCTAAAGGGCAGGGAGAAAGGAGGGGTGAGGAAGAGGGTGAAAAATGCCCACCCGGAGGGCAGTGTCTCCTCATCAGCCAGCAACAGCTTGTCCAGTGTCCCCCAACAATGTTGAGAAGTCTCGGTTCCCAAATGGACCATCATCACTGTCATAGCAACCAGTTTGTCAGTCAATCAGTCATCAGTTGTCATTATGGAGGAATTGCAGGAATCTTCGTCACCACTTCCTCTCCTGACTAAGACCTGGTCTACCCTTGCATGGCCCGCCTCACAGGAGGTGGCGGACAGCATCTCCCAAGGCCTGGAATGGCTTGGCAGTGCATGTCACAGTGGTCAGAAGCCAGTCTCCCCCACCATGTGGGCACAGGCAGCGCCCTCACTCACTGCTGGCAACTGGAAGGAAGAAGGCGCAAGCAGAGCCCCAGGAGTGGGTTTTGGTGTGCTTGTTGGGGCTACTATTGCTTCCAGCTTTATCTGTATGACTTCCTGCCTGCCTGGAGCTTTCTAATATTTTATTAGAAATAATCTATCAGGCAAAAATAGGTGACAATCAAAATGAAGGACTTGCTTAGTGAATCTAGAGATGTAAAAAAAAAAAAAAAAATAGAAGAGCTTAGGAAAATGACAAGAATCACGAGTGCCTGAGGTAGAAAAGAAATGGAATCCATGGTGCATTCAAACAGCTATCTAGGAAATTAAAACTCCACTGAAAGTGCAAGCAGCTGAATGAACCAAGGTGAGGGTAGAAAATCAGATCTGGGAGGTGGTATTACAGTTAAGGGTCACAAAAAGACGTAGAAAAAGATTTCTTAAAAATAGCAAAGGGCCATAAAAAGTCAAACCAGCATTTTTCAACATAATACAAAAAAAGAACACACTAAGATTGAGCAGAGTGAATAAAAGACCAAGAGATATCACAAACCACATAAGAAAAACCTGTTCACGGAGGTAATGGCAGAAAACTTCCCAACATGGAAAAACAAATTGACAGACAGATAAGTAAAGCACGTAGAACTTCAATTATCCATGAACAAATAAATCTGCACCAAAGCATATAATAATACTCTAGAAATTCAGTAGGACAGCAGAATATCAAATCTGCTTGAAAAGAAATAATCACCTATAAAGGAAGACCCACAAGAATTGCAGAAGATTCTTTAACACAAACCTTAAAAACAAGCAGAGTATGAAGTGAAGTATTTCAAGTACTGAAAGAAAACTATGTCTAACCCGGATTAATGTACCCCACAAAACTATCTTTCAAAATCAATGGAAAAATAAGATATGCCCATGACAAGGAACAACGGAAGAAATTCATAACCACAAAAGCATCTCTGCAAAATGTTCTGGAGGATATTTTAGAAAAGATAAGATTACAATCCCAAGAACACCAATAGAAAAAACATCTACCAGGCAAGACAAGCAATTAAACAGAGAAAAAAGATAGGAAACTACCAGGAAAATAATATGACAAGGATAAGCCAATGCATATCAACTATCACTATCAATGTCAGCGGTCTAAACAAAATGGACTGGCAGAAATGGTCAAGAAACAAGATCCAACAATATGCTGGATATAAGAAATATACTTGCAGTGAGGGGCGGAAGGGATGGTAGGAGAAAGCAAGATAAAGAAGGATCAAGACGTATCATGTACAGGTGCAAACTCTATGACAAATGTGATCATGGTGTATAGCTAAAATGTACCTAGGGGC
>PVKA01027035.1:0-30962 GCA_004027165.1 Ctenomys sociabilis
TTATACAAGGTGCAGACATGGTATCCTATCAACAAACAATATTAGAAAAAAATCTTTTTATTCATTGAATTAAGAAAATGTAGCCATATATCTATCCTATTTTGAATATACAGATACAAAATAGTCATTCATTTGCATCCCCTTTTTTGGGGAGTAGTGTCAGAAAAGGGTATTCCATTGTAATTTAAATATGGTACATGTATGAATTCATCAAAATACTCCAATATATTCAGTAGTCTATAATAGTAGTGGGTTGTCCATAAACTGGCAATGTGTAAATTTTTTGATTTGAGTCTTTCACAGCTCAGCATATAAATATGGCTTTAATTTCATACCTTGTTTTCATACTCTTCTGCTGGATGGTTGAAACCAAGATAAACCAAGACCTATATAATAAGAAATGTAACTTTTGTATCCAATAAGGTCAGTCAAGTCCCCTCAGGATTTATCCTGGAACCCTGTACCATAGTTTGCAGATTCTTTGTGAGTGTCAGCCATGTGGATGAGTCACAGCCATTGCTTGACCAATTTGCTCTTTGTGAAAGCCTGAGAGAATGTTTTATCTCCATGTTTCTCTCCACAGGCACACTCTATGTCATTGATCACGTTGCTCTGTGGACCCATGATCTCCTTCATAAAAAAATTTAGGACACAACTAAGAGACATGATATTACAGTATAGGTTCTTCTATGTCCTGAGTCTTCAATGACCTTGAAAGGCTAGGGCCAAAATGTTGGCTGTCTTTGCACTCTTCTATTGCTCTAATATTTGGTCTGCAAACTTAGATTGTGAACTCTCCAGAATTGAAACTTATTACCCTACAAAATATGTGGTTGGGTTTAACCTTACTTATCTCTCTGAATATCAAATATCTTAAACATGACATGGAACAGGTATTTTCCATCATCTATGGATATGTTTAACTTCAAGTTCCTACAGACTATAAGATGAAAATTAAAAAATAAAAATATGAATAAACATATTTTACATGGAAATTTAGAAATATAACCATATGCAGCATTATAGCAATCCTGTGCTAGTTTTTATCTTGTGTTTTATTTTCATTTAGTATCCTTTCTTTAAACAAATATTTACTTGAGAGATAGTATGGCAAAAATGGGTATGTCAGGACAAGCAGTACATATACAGAAGACCAGAATTATAGGCATACCATGCATGACCATACTATTGCACATTGCTGACTTTAGTGCAATTGCTTAGTTCACAGATATCAGCATATATAGTCAGGGTAAGAATCCTATCAATTAACTGATAGTTTCAAAAACCTACTGATAGTTCTCAGGACTGTTGTCTGAATGAGCTTGTGCATAGAAATGTATGGCTTTGCCCCTGTCATGTTTCCTAGCTTTTCTCCTTTTCCTGTCTTTGTCTAATCCTCAAGTTCTCACTTTCCTTTTAATTGTGTTATATCTTTCCCTCTGTGTTTCTTCTTTTGAGTTGTTATACTAGGGAGACTATATGATTTTTTACATGTGGGTCTGGTTTATTTCACTTACATATATCTTCAAGTGGCATCCACTTAAATATAAATGCTTCAAGTTTATTATTATAGCTGAGTAATACTCCATTGTATAAAAATACATCTTTTTCATCCATTCCTCAGGTGATGGGAATCTTGGTTGTTTCTGAGATTTGGCTAATGCAAATTGTGCTGCTATAAACATTGGTACACATATATCACTATGATATCACTATGATATTTTCAGTTCCTCTTGGACAATTCCCAGTAGGGAAATATTGGTTTGAATGGGATTTTCAGTCCTAGATTTTTCAGGAGTTTCCACACTGATTTCTATAATGGTGCAGTCTACATTTCCACCACCAGTAGAAAAGTGTTTCTTTGTCTCCACAGCCTCTCCAACATTGATTAGTTAATTTGTTTATAATAGCCATTCTTTCTGGTTTGAGATGTTATCTCAGTGTTGTTTTAATTTGCATTTCATGGATAGCTAGTGATGTGGCGCATTTTTCGTACATTTATTCGATTCTTTACTTTTATCCTCTGAGAAGTGTGTGTTCATTTTGGATGCACATTTCTGGACTGAGAATTTAAATGTTGGGGCCCTAGTTTTTTTTTTTTTTTTTTTTTTTAATTCTTTATAAATTCTACTGAGCAGAACTTTGTCTGAGTATTTATTATTTAAGATGTTTTTCCAAATTTGTGGGTTGTTTTTTCACTTTGTTGGTAATTTCTTTTGATGTGCAAAAACTTTTCAATGAGAGGAGGTCCCAGTTGTTAATTTTTTCAAGTGTTACATGTGCAATTTGATTTTTATTTATGAAGTATTTGCCTACCCCTCTATCTTCAAGAGTTCTGCCTACTTTCTCTTCCAGGAGTTAGAATGTTTCTGTTTTAATGTTTAAATCTTTAATCCATTTTGACTTTAACTTAGTGCATGGTGATAAACCTGGTCAACTTTTAGTTTTTGGCATGTAGTGAGCCAGTTTTTCCATCAATTGTTACCGAGGCTATCTTGCTTCCATTAAGCATGTCTGACACTTTTGTTGAAGATCAGCTAGCTTAGTGTGCTTGTAGAGACTTCTGCATTATCTAATCTATTCCATTGATCCTCAGGTCTATTTTTGTTGGCAGTATGATGCTGATTTTATCACAGTAGCTTTGCACTATAATTTCAAGTCGGGAATTATAGTGCCTCCTGCCTTGTGTTTGTTGCCCAGGATTGACTTTACTGTTTGAAATCTTTTCTGGTTCCAAAAAAAATTTTAAGAAAGCTTTCTCTAGATCTGGTGGTAGTTTTATAGGGATTACATTAAATCTGTACAGCAATTTTGGAAGTATGGCCAACTTTACAAAGTTGGTTCTTTCTATCCTGGAGCAGAGAATATCTTACCGTTTTCTGAAATTCTCTAGCATCTCTTTTCAGAGTACAGTAATTTTCTGTGAAAAGATCTTTGGCTTCTTTAGTTAGATTAATTCCAAGGTATTTCATTTCTGGGATGTTATTTTAAATGGTATTGTTTCTCTAATTTCCCTCTGAGAGTTTGTTATCTGTGTAGAGGAATGCTATTGACTTTCTGCTATTGACTTTGTATCCTGCTATAGTACTAAATTTGTGCATCAATTCTAGCAGCTTCTTCATGAAGTTGTTTTGGGTCTTCTAAGTAAGCTATTAGTTCATCTGCAAATAATGATAGTTTAACTTCTTCTTTACCTATTCTTATTCCTTTTATTTCTCTCTCTTGTGAGAACTATATTCAGCAGGAGAGGTGATAGAGTAAATCACTGTCCTGTACCACATATAAAAGCAAAAGATTTCAGTATTTCCCCATTTATAATATATTATTTATTATGATGCCATAGATAGCTTTTATCAGACTGAAGTAGAGGCCAAGTATTCCAATTTTCTGTAGGACTTTGAACATGAATGAGTGTTGGACTTTGTCAAAATCATTTCTGCATCAATTGAGAAGATCATGTGATTTTTCTCCTTGATTCTATTGATATGGAGTATTACATTTAAAGATGTAATACTTGAATCCCTGACATGAATCATACCTGGTCATCGTGTATAAAATTCTTAATGATTTTCTGTATTCTATTTGCTAGGATTTCTTTTAGGATTTTTGCATCTATATTTATGAGGCAGGTCAGACTGCATTTCTCTTTTTTTAGTTGTCTGATTCCCTGGATTTGGTATCAGTATAGTACTTTCCTATAAGAACAATTTTGGGAGGACTGCTTCCTTTTCAATTTCATTGAAGAGTCTGAATAATATAGGGATTATATCTTGCATAAATTTCTTGTAGAATTCAGCTGTGAAACTGTAAGGACCTGGGCTTTTTTTTGTCTGTAGTTTTTTTTTTTATTATTACATTGCGTATTTCATTGGTTGTAATTAGGTTATTGAGCGTTGCTGTATCTTCTTGATTCAGTTTTGGTAATTTGTACCTATTTAGGAATTTATCCATTTCTTCTGAGTCTCTTATTCTGTGAGAGTAAAGGTTCTCAAAGTAGCTATTGACAATCTTCTGAATTTCCACTGGGTCTTTGGTGGTTTCACCCTTTTCATTTTTTATTGCTTGTATTTGAGTTTTTTCCTTCCTCTTTTTGATGAGATTATCCAGGGGCTTATCAATCATATTTAATCTTTCAAGAAACCAGTTTTTTGATTCGTTAATTCTTTGAGCTGTTTTCTTTGTCTCAGTTGAATTAATTTCTATTCTAATCTTTGTGATTTCTTTGGGTTTGGTTTGCTCTGCCTTTTCTAGATTCTGGAGGTGCATCATTAGGGTGTTTATTTGTTCCTGTTCCATTTTCCTAATTTGTGAGTTCACAGCTATAATTTCCCTCTGAGGACTGTGTTCATTGCTTCCCATAAATTCCAATAAGTTGTGTTTGAATTTCATTGAATTGCAGATATTGTTGAATTTCTTTTTTAATTTATTCTGCGACGCTTTTTTTTTCTCTGTAGGGTGGTTTTCATTTTCCATGGATTTCTGTTTTTTTCTGATTTCTTGTCTTGTTTATTTCCAGTTTTATTGCACTGTGGTCAGATTATATGCATGGGATAATTTCTCTTTTCTTGCATATACTTAAGCATGACCTATGAACTAGTGTATGGTCTATTTTAGAAAATTACGAATGTGCCGCTGAAAAAATGTGTTTTCCACTGTGGTTGGGTGAAACACTCTGTATATGTCCACTAAATCCATTTGTTCCAAGCTCTGGTTCAGTTCTGCTACTTCTTTGCTAATTTTTTTGTCTGTTATATAGTTGGGTGCTCCCGTGCTTGGTGTGTATGCATTTATGAGTGTTACCACTTCCTCTTGAATTTTCCCCCTTAGCAGTATATAGTGGCCTTCTTTATTTCCTTTGATCATTCTTGGTTTGAAGTTGAAACTGACTGAGAACAGGATTGATAACCCTGCTCTTTTGTGAGATTCTGGGGTATGTATAATTGTTTTCCATCCTTTGACTTTCAACCTATGAATTTTTCTTTCAAATTAAGTGTGTTTGTTGTATACAACATGTTGTTGAATTGTGTTTTGTAATCCACTGTGCCAGTCCACTTTTAATTGGTGAATTCAGACCATTTACATTGATGGTTATAATTAAGATGTATTGATTTATGCTGAACATATTTTTCACCTGCTGTTGTTTACTCCTTTTTTTCCTGTGTTTATTGCTTGCCCTATTTAGTGGGTTCCTTCTGTTCTCATTCATGGAGGTCTGATCATTTTAGTCCCTCTTTTGAACATCTTTTGGTAGTCTGTGTAGGGTTGTCTTTGTCATGATGAAATTCGTTAGTTGTTCTTTGTCCTAGAAGTATTTCACTTTTCTATCAAACTTGAAAGAGAGCTTTTCACAGTACAGTAGTCTGGGCTGGAGTTTATTTTCGTGGGGGACTTGACGTACTCTGATCCATGTTCTTCTTGCCTTCGTGGTTTATGAAGATAAATCAGCCATTATTCTGATGGGTTTTCCTTTAAATGTGATCTGTTTTTCTCTAGCATCTTTCAGTATATTGTTCTTGCACTGGATTTCTGGGATCTTGGGTATTATATATCTCTGTGTATTTCCAATTGGGTTGAAGTTATTTGGATTTCTGTATGCTATGGTTACCTGAATGCCAGATTGTTTCTTCATATGTGGGAAGTTTACTGATATTACTTCTGCCCATATTCTTTTTATATCATTTTTATTGCCTCCTTTCTCATTGTAAACCTTTCTGCTGTTGTTTCTTTACTTCAGGCTATTAATTCAGACATTTCAACTGCGCTAGTGTCCTCTGCCCTTGTTCTGGGTGAGCTCAGGACCTGAGATTGCATTTTGCTCCTTCTCCTTGTCATTTTGTATAGCTCTGTCCACTGACCTTTGGTGTAGAGGTTTGGTGTAGCTGTAATCTTAGTATCTACTTAATTTCAGGTGCCAGTATACCAGCTTCTAGTTCATCCAGTTGTACCTGGAGTGGGTCTGGCTACTGTGCTCAGGTCCTTCCTGGTGCTGCCCTTAGAGGTGAGCCTATTGTGCTCCTCTGACAAGATGTTCTGCTCCTGGATTAGTTACATGGTTTTGACTCTAGTCTCACTGCAGGGACTTCAGCTGCATGGTTTCATCCCAGGCCTGCATTCGAAGCCTAGACTGGGTCTGAAGAGATATGAAGTGGGGGCAGGAGAGCACAGAAGCTCTCCCAGAAACTCACCGGACCTGGGCTTAGGTGGGTCTGGAGGGCTCCAAAGAGCATGGAGGAAGCTTTCACTCACTGTGTGAGCTTGGGCTGGCTCTGAGAGTGCCGGGAGGTCTGGAGATTGTGGGGAATGGTGTCTCTTGCATGGCTGGCCTAGGTTTTGTCTGCCAGGAGCGAGAGAGAGCAGAAGTTCTCCCACACACTCACAGGGCTTGGGGTTGGATGGATCTAGTGCAGTCTGAAGGGTATTTTTAAAAAATCATTATTTTTAAGGAGACAGAACTGTAGGATCACTATTGAAAAGAGAAAGTATAGGAGGTAAAAATATATAATAAAAGGTTAAGGTAATCACAAATTCAGAAATATATGAAGTTTTAAAAGGAAAAATGAATTGTAAATAATCATTTCCCAAAACTTGAAATATTGCTCAATCATGTTTTCTTAGATCACATTTTCTCAGACGAAAGGTAAATTACAATACTCAATTGAGAAAGGCAACATATCCACAGAACTTAAAAATAAAAAATTAGAAATTAAATCCTTAAAAATATAATTAATGTGATGCAAACTATTTTTTCTCTGTTACCAAATTCTCAAAGAAATATCTTAAACCTTACAAAATTATAATTTGGATGTTTTCTATTATTCCAAAATATGTTTTCATGTACTTAAGAGTTTAAAATGTTTTCTGGAGTCCAATCAAAATGATTAATGCATACATATGAGTCTAAAAAATACAGTAAATTAGTAATGTACATCTGTCCTACATTTCCAGTTATTTTGTATGTAACGATCAGTTATGACCCACATTGTTTCATAAATAAATAAAAATAGTTGACTAAGAAATTTATCCATATATATTCCTAAATTTATTCATATTTCATAAACAAATAAAAATAGTTGACTAAGAACTTTATTCATATATATATTCATATATATGTATGCATAATACTAATAACACCTAAGCGAATGAAAATTTAGTCAAACTATATGTTACATTGTCTTCATACACAATTATTTCAGAAATTGAAACTGTCTCTAGTTGATTTCCTAAGAATTCATTTTTAGTCTTTTTTTAATGAAATTATTCACTTTATTTATTTACTCCACTTTATTTTATCATTTTTAATGTATCTGGTACAGATACATTAAGCAGCTTGGACTCATAGTGATCCTCTTGTTTTCAGCCTCCCCAGGGCAGGGATCACGGCCATGCGGCCCCAAGCCTGGTCTCCTCGGCACAGCACATTGGGGGTGCAGAGCCAGCAAGGCAGATCTTACCAGGGATTGAACCCCATCCCTGCACTTGCCTAAGCAGGTGTTTAGTCACCTATTATTAATAGTCAACTATTTAACAAGTTTTAAAAAAAGAAGTTTTCAAAGTGGAAATAAGAAATCATTTTTATTATTGTGTATACAAATATTCTTTTGCTACATTATGTGATATTGTAGGAATAAAAATGCTGACTTTTTTCTAAAGTACTAGTAAATTACCAAAACCATTATTTCAAGGCTCACTATTCAAGCCAACACATGCAACATGAAATTTAAGAAAATAAAATTTAAAGTAACTACAGTAAATACTATCAAATTGTTTTGGAATATTTTGCTGAATTCACACATCTACAATATTTAAATGACAATGGAATACCCTTCTCTAACAAAACTAAACAAAAAAGGGAATATAAATGAAGGACCATTTTGTATCTGTATATCCAAAATAGTTAAGATTGATATAAAACTACTTTCTCTTAATTCAATGAATAGAAAGATTTGTTCTAATAGTGTTTGTGGACAGGATATCATGTCTGCATCTGTACAATTAATAGCCCCTAAGAAGACAACAATATTCAAAGTATTAATTATTGAAACTGTCCTACTAATCAGTTTTGAAACTATTTCATTGCTACTTGTTTCTCAATAAAATTATTTTAAAAAAACAAAGTTTTGAATAACTTTGAATATGAAACAATCTCAGGTTTCTATGACAGAACAAATATGTAAGATGAAAACATGCAAACTCCAATGTAAGAACAATAGTAGGAACTCCTCAGAAATGAAAGGATGACAATTCTCATTTTCACTAGAGAGAAAGGAAGGTAAGTAAGCATAAGCTTACAATTGAAACAGTGTGTTTTCAGCAGTCTAGGCAAGGAAATTGCTTCTCTTCAATTCTTCTTCTTTTATTAGTCCACATCTGCAGTACATAATGCTTGTATTCACTGTGTTGGTCCTACAAATAATGTTTCCTTTGCTGTGCAGAAGCTTTGTAATTTGTGCAGTACCCTGTGTTGATTCTTGTTATTTCCCATGCTATTGGTTTTTAGTTTAGAAAGCCCTTCTGTAGGTTTATGTCTTCAAATATTTTACCTATTTTATTTTCTAGCAAATTAAGTGTTTCTCTTTTATCATTTATATCTTAGGTCTATTTTAGTAAAGGTGAGATGCAGGGATCTGTGTTCAGTCTTCTGTATGTGTCGTTTCCCTAGCACCATTTGTTACCTATTGAGGCTTGTTTTCCTGCAACATGTATTTGGTGTTTTGCATCTGCATAAAAGATCAGAGAGTGGAAACTGCCTAAGGTTGTTTCTGCTTCCTATAGTCTGTTGCATTGATTAACACATCTGTTTTATTGCACTTTCCATGATGTTTCAATCACTGTGCCTTCATAATATTTCTTTAAACCTGGGATTGTGATGTCTCCTGCTTTCTTTCTTTTTATTCATGATTTTGCTCTTGGTACTCTATGTCTTTTGTCTTTTCATATAAAAATTTTAGACAAACTAAATATTATGATTGATCTTTAAGGATCTAGGTTGGTTATGTGTATATGAATAATCTTTCTGTATTTAGCAATTTTGTTTTCCATTTTTATAACAGCTCTATAATGAAAACATGGGAGACAATGAAAAACATGGTATGTGTTGCAAACCTTTGTAGTAAAATAATACTGGGATTCCTTCTGATTTAAAAAGAGATATATTGCAGCAATGTCAATTCTACACAAATTGATATATGGTCTTAAACTTCTAATCAAATTCCATTTTTAAAACCTCAACAAGTTATTTCATGAAGCGCTTCTTATCTATATGATTATGTATTTTAAACCATTGATCTCTTTATATTGTAACACATTTGTTGTTCTAAAGTTATTAAATCATTTTAATTGATTTAAAACTCATTCAGTATTACACTGTTTTCTTAATATGAGGTAGATTCTGTTTGTTAATGTTTCATGCAATACTTGTACATCAATATTCGTTATTGCCTTTTGCCTCTATTTCTGTCTTATTTTAGGAGTAGATACTGCAAGTGTGCTTGCTTCAAAAAATTCAATGAAGTATAATTCAATAGAAGTTTAATATTACAAATATATGAAAATAAATGTAATTAAAAACTTTTGCTTTTAAAACTTCCTTTTAATATCATGTGCTATGTTTAATAATTATGCAAATTCTAACTCAGTAGCAATAGAAATATTAAACTCCTAGAAATAAACATTGAGAATCAGGATTTGGTTGAATAGCAAAGGGCATTCAAAATTTCAATAAGAATCAATTGGCATAGCATTAAAGATAGGCATCACTCATTTTTGTACTAAATTTGATTAATTAAATACTCTGTGAGAGGTACTTATTAGGCTATGGAGTAATTAGTAAAGCAAATAAAATTCCTGTCCTCCTAGTCTATTTGAGAAGACAATATAAATATGCTAACATATAATGCTCATGCATTATCAGGTATTGAAATATTTTATGGCTATAAAGCATGTATAGGGTAGGAGAGTTGAACCTATTTAAAATAAAGCTGAATCTGATTAAAAATGTACTGTACATTCTATGGGAAATAAGCAGGTATTGAAGAATGGTGAGACAGGATCTGGTAATGTGGATTACTGTGGATATTACCACAGCTGAACATTGAAAACAGTAAAGAAATAGACTGTTTAGGAGCCTGTGATGAAGTCTACAGTCTAAAATATTGCTAGCATGGGCACAAAGTTGTATCACTACATTGTTTTGTTGGCACAGTCTCACTGGTAATCCAAGCTGTCCTTGTATTATGTAGCCCAGGATGGCCTTGAACTCCAGGCAAACTTCTTGCCTCAGCCTTCATAAGGCTGGGATTACAGGTGCATACCACCATGACCAGCTGTAGCACTATGTTAGGAAGAACAATATAAAATATGTATTTTTGAAGATAAAGCTAAGCATGATTACCATTAATCATGAGTGAAATGACTGGAATAGATTCGACCAAAAAGGGCAAGAGAAAAATTGGAGATACTAAATGATCACTTTTGCAAAAGGGAGATGAATGATAAGGATGGAAACGTATGAGAAGGAGAGGGAAAATATCAGGTTTTGGATACAGATTATGAGAAGATTCGACATATATATATTCATAAGAATATATATCAGGTTTTAGATACAGATTATGAGAAGATTCGACATATATATATTCATAAGAATGACCTGAGGGGCCGGGGAGATGGCTTTGTGGAATAAGTATTTCCCTGGCAAGCACAAGGACCTGAGTTCAATGCCCGGTTCCACCAAAAAAAAAAAAAAAAAATGATATAGTAGGCATTTAAAATATAAAGTGAGAATGAGAATTAGTATTGCCCTGTGCAAAAAATGGACACATGTGGAGACTAGTGTGCCAGGAGATGAATTACAATTAGCTATGAGTTATTGGAGGGCCCCTTTCCTTGCCCATAGGGGCCTGTTCTACTCTGTGAGTATGTAGGTATCACTGACATATGTGCCTACCCTGTCAAGAAAAATAATTGCCCTTTTGAGGCAATATTGTTCTCGAGAAGGCAAAATAATGAGCTGGTTTATGTGTCCTCAGTCTACAATTGCCAAATAAACAGACCATCCCCCTTTACAGGAATATAATCACAGGAGTAAAAGAGCAAAGACTCATTAATTTTATTCAACTGCTTCTAATTGGAGGCAAATATCAAGACTGACTGAATCTTTCTCAGTACTAATCAGCTTTCAGAATATTAGCAATATTGATATAGTAACAGTTTTTTTTATAACTGTACATTCTGTAAATGAAGGAAAATGACATGTATATTGGGAGATGGCTCAGTGGAATAAATGCTTCCCTGGCAGGCACAAGGCTCCTGTTTAAACAAAAAAAAAAAATTCAAAGTTTTCTTAACTAGCTAAAACATGTTATAATATTACAATATAAATATTTTGAAAAAAATTAATTAATTAATTTATTATTATATGTCAGTACCAGGGGTCAAACTCAGGACTTTGTGCTTGTCAGGCAAGTGCTTATGTTGCTGAGCTATCACTCAGCCCCTTGGGATTTTTAAATAAAAGACACAATTATTATAATGTTTTGTGTTGCTAGGAGAAACTGCTAGCTCTGAATCATTAAATAAGAAGTACCATGCTTGCTTCCGCAGTGCATGTACTAGAAAACAAGTCACAAGTACCAAATATAGGCATAGGAAGCAAAATAATACATTACTACTATCCGTGTTTCTATTTCATTTTTTATTCTTCTTCCATTAAGTTCAAATGAGATGTTGGTTCAACTTTATAAAACTAATGATTTATTGGGCATCTAAGAAGGCTAACACTTCCTTTATTTCTATAGCAATTACATCAGGATTCAGAAAACTCTGTGAGGGAATACGACACAAGAGTCTGTACTGTGTCTTGGCCTGTCACCCTCAAATAACACATGTATTAACAACATATGGCAGTAGCAAACATCTTTGGAGCTGGTGGTGACACTGACAACTGCCAAAGCCATGACATAAGCATAATTCAAAATTAGGAATTGAAGTGCTCGGGAATTTAAATATCCAGCCCTCGTGTGCAGACTGCACAGATTTCATAGGGCTGGAGATACAGCTCTGTAAACAGTGGGAACCCATGCGGACCCTATGTCATTTGTTGATAGTAGTTTGAATTCATATGCCTGATTTTGTTCATTTTGGCATGAAATGCACATAAATATTTTATTAAATCAAAATAGTACTGTGTGCTGTTTTGGAGTAAGACTTTTTGTCATTTGCCAAATCAAAGAATAGTTATTATAATGAAGGAAAAATATGATCAGTCTATATTTTGTATTCAATATCATATTTCTCTATTTTTTGTATATTACTTTAGCCAGACAGGTATATTCTTATGTCACTGTTAGAGATATTCATCATCATACACTTTTACCAAAATAGTTACGAAATGTTACTGGAAAATAGAATTTATGATATTTTAGACTGTTGTATGACATATTGTTTTTTTTTCTTTCTATTTTTTTTTTTTTTTTGGCAAAATCGACATTTGAACTCAGGCCCTTGCTCTTACCAGGCAAGCACTTATTCTACTGAGCCATCTCCCTGGCAACTTTTACTTATTTATTTATTTATTTATTTTAACATATTGCTTCTAAAAGAGGAACTATGCTTATGATTAAAATTCTATTTTCACTACTTAATAAGATATATTTATATAATTCTAGAAAATTAAAACCAATTTCATAAATACACAATGGACTTCTTTGAAATAGGGCATAAATAATACCATTTAAAATATATTTCTTTGTATACATATGCTCTGAAAGGAATAAATGTCAAATAACTGAGAGCAATAAACATAGTAATGACAGTTAACTATAGAAAATAATTCTCTGGCTTCATCTATTTTTTTTAATTGTTTTGGCAGAACTGGGGATTGAACTCAGGCCCTTGCTCTTGCCAGGCAAGTGCTTATTCTAATGAGGTATCTCCCAGGCCCCAAAAATAAGTCTCTAAGTGAAAAACGAGACAGGTGTGAGTAGGGGAAAACAATTACAAAAGGTGTTTACAGGGCCAGGGAGATGGGTCAGCGGATTAAGTGCTTCCCTGGCAAGCACAAGGGCCTGAGTTCAATCCCCAGTTCCACCAAAAAAAAGTGTTTACTTTTTACAAAATATTTTATGAGTGATTTATGTAGCACAAAGTCAGTATTCACATAAAACAAATCAGTGAGTACATGATTCAGGATTCTAATAAGGAAAGTAAATATAGAATTATTTTAAATTTTCTATCTTACAACATTGAATAAATTTAAACTTTGAAATAAATTCTCATTTCAACGAGTTTATATTTCTAATAAGTCTAACTGGATTTTAAAATATATTTTTTAATTTGACTGTGTTGCCCAATTATCCAGCTTTGAGTACACAGAAGACAGTAATGGAAATAAATAACTGGTATTTATCAAAGCATATGGATTACTATTATTAAGTAAGCAGAGGAGTTGTAGGTATAGTTTTTATCATAGCAAATTATTATTTGAATCATTGTAGAGAGACAGAAACTCATCAGATAGGACTTAATTCTGTAGTTAGTTTCTTTAAGTGAACTGTACCAAGAACCAAACTTATATAAATTATTACACTCTCTTCTAGGACCATAAAATCATTCAAGTAGGAGAACACAATAAAGATAGTACTGAGTTTATACACAGATTGTAAGAATGGGTACTCAGTTCTTTCCTAAATCATTTTCTGATTGCTATATTTCAGAAAGAGAATGAAGAAAAGTACGTAGTATTTCATATATATATATATATATATATATATATTTTTTTTTTTTAATTTTCAAGGATAGGGTTTTCATGCTTATATTTAACAACTGTTCTATCAGGTCCAACAAAATCATTGCTTTTATAGGAATTTAAAAACACAGCAAAATTTTGTTAAAATAGTAATAGAAGTCATGACTTTTAACTTTTTAAGTGAATCTTTAAAATAGATTTTCATTCTTTCATTTATTCATAATTTAATCCTTCCAACCAGCAACAAATTTATTAAGAGCATTAAGTAATTATGTATTAAGTACTAAATTTTAGTTTAAAATGTTAACAAATGGCTTTGTTTTAAAATAAACTGTTTCAGTAGTTTAACTTGGCCACTGCCACCTATCTTGTTTATTGGTCTACTTTGAAATTTGAAAGTCATGCACTATTTTAACTGCTGTTCTACTAATTTTTGTATTCATTTATTTATTTTTTCTTTACTTAGGACAAGATCAACGGGGTTTCACTCTGCCTAAGCAGGCGCTTTATTCCACTGAGCTGTCAGGCTGGCCTGTTCTACCAATTTTAATTTTATTACATTTTGCTTATTATTTAGCTCTGATTTAGTTAGTTTGCTTAATGGAACTGCAAACTGTTCATTTTTGTCAATGAGTTGGCCACACAAGTGCAGCTATTAAACAGTAGATTGATGCATCTTTTTTCAACAGTTAAAATGTTTGAAAAGCAAATAAAATTAGCAAATAAGTTCCAAGGCAATATACATAGCCTAAGTTACTCATATAAATGCATTAAGAGGATTAGGATGACAAATAATTTAGAACTTGATCTTCAAGAAATGTGAATTATAAGTCCTGATTTATAGTCTTTATTTCAGTGATTTTCTTATAGTGAGGATAAATCTTAACAATTCAGAAAACAATAAATTTACTAAATATATTAAGCTAATGACAAAAATAACTTTAGTGGAAAGACAGTCATAATTCTTTTTTTTTTTTTTTTTTGTCTTTTTGAGACAGGGTCTCCCTATGCAGTTCAGGCTGGCTTTAAGCTCACTTTGTAGCTCAGGCTGGTCTCGAACTCACAACAATCCTCCTGCCTCAGCCTCCTGAGTGCTGGGATTACAAGCATGCGCCACCACGCCCGGCTACAGTTTTGATGTTAATTTGTTTTAAAAGTATCTCAAAACATCATTACAATAGTGTTGATAAATAATATACAAATGATCTCTTAAAATACCATGAATAGGGAGCCAGCTTCCCTAAAAAATGTTATTCTGTTAATGTCAATATCTTGATTTGTTAAAATGACTTTGTAAAAATGATAAATATTCTCAGCAATCTTTTTTCTAAACACCTAACTGCTATAAGACTGGAGGCTTTACTGCATAATAATAAACAGTCATAATTCTTGAAACTTATTTTTATTGCTATAGAAGTCCATTTCTGTTCATAGTAATTAATAAAAACAAAAAAATCACTTTATGGTTCTTCAGTAAAAAAACACAGGTGGATACCATTATTACCCTCTTTAAATGTAGCCTTAAAATAGAAATAGTATTATTATATCATCACTGAAACATAAAAAGGTGATAGTCTGAAGAAAGGGATATTTGAATTTTATGATTTGATCAGTAATCTATAATATTTTAGCTAAAAATATAAAATTAAATGTTCATATTGAATTCACCATCACCTACCTTTCCATGTCTGTGTTGAAATTTTCTCAAAATTATTGTCCAAGAGTTTTTATCAAAGTAACTCAATATATTTACAGGGAAATAAAATATGATAATATTTGTGGAAAACAATAATTCTGGAAGCTGGAAATCACGTGTATAGAGGAAATCCGCAGATGTGCATGAGTAGCAGATACAAGGAAGAATCACGTGAGTAGTGGCAAAACTGAACACTTCATGGCCTTGGACAGAGAATGTTTTTGGTAATTATAAAATAAGGTGCCACTAAGAACAAGGAATTGGTATAAAACTAAAAATGGAAAACTGTTATAAATCTGAACAAAAAACGAACTCATATATTATATGCACCAAAAGGAATTGGCATACAGCCATTCATCTGGAAGAAAAGCACGAGGAAAAAATTGAGTAGTAGAAAGAGGCAGAGTGGAAGAAGAAGTGAGAAGAGGCAAAGGGGAGAAGGGAGGAGGGAGAGAGGGAGAGGGAAGAGCCAAAAGAAGGGTAAAAGAAAGGAGAAAGAAAAGGCGGTGGCAAGTTCATATCCCAACAGAACTCAAACACGCTGCTGTATTTGGAAACAAGGTGTTTCTAAATACTAAAATATCTCGAAATGGTTAGCTCATTCCACACAACCAGAATGGACTTGAAATCAGGTGACAAGCATCTTTGTATCAGAAAGGCAGAGAGAGATTTGATTGAGAAGAAGAAACATGCAAAGGGGAGTTATATGATCGTTGAGACATTTTGCTTTAGGAAGGAATCGGAGTGTGATAAACATGGGAAAATTTAGGGTTCAAATAGAAAATCTTAATAGTTGCATCTTGAACAAAATAGAAAATTAGTTATTTTTCACCCCCATTCTGCATATATAGGGCTGACTAAAATCAACTTCCGGGGGTAAAGATCAAAGTGCTAAAGAACAAAAGGCATGATTTATTATTTCTTTCTGTGGTCTTTTACCTGCTTCTGTAAAAGACAGCACAAGGAAACGACTTCTCTTTGTCACTTTTCTCATTGCAGAGACAAAATAACAGACACACACAGTTAAAGGGGAAAGGTTTATTTAGCTCACATTCTGCACAGATTTCAGTTCATAGTCAGCTGGCTCCAAGGCAAAGTGGCATTGGCGGAGGAAGCAATAGCTCATGCAGCAAAAGCCAGAAAGCAGGATGAAGCCCCTCTCTCTTACTGGGTATGCAGGCTACATGCGTTAGAGGGGGTGCAGCATTCACTCCCTTAGTACCAACAATGGATCAGTAACCAATCACAAACTCAAGATTCAGCTACTCTGAAAAGCCCAATGCATGAGGCTAGACACAAACCCTAGTGTGACTCTTAAGGTTTAACTTCCAAAGGGCAAGATAAAAGTGTTATGAATGGTGGCCTTATTCATACTACCAATCCAACCTCCAGTTTTATACTTAATACCTCCAAATAGAATTCACACAATTTTTAAATAATAAGCAAAACAGAAGAACAGCCTTTTTATCTCTGCTTCCACAAAATACAAAGATCACATTCAGAGTAAAATCACGAGGCATCACAGCATACAGACGTACTTAGGTAGATGAGTAGACAGGGTTCTAAACACTTAGATGAATGGAAAACTTAGGATTTAAAAACAAGCTTCTCTAGCATAAAGAGCAACTAATAGAATCAAATCGTATTGGAATATTTATGAGATTTCCTACCAGCTTCCAAATGTGTACTATAGCAGCTTGATGTATTCATTAGCAGTTTCACGAAAGGGGAGGTAACAAAGGGAAGCATGCCTTCTGCTATACAACAGATACTAATTTTTTCCATTTGCACATTAAATAGCAAAATATAAATCGTGTTTGATTTCCTTCGTGAAATTTTATTCCAACTGTATTACAGGATCATGAAATAAAAATTCCACCTCTGGAATTTTCATTGAATAATCTGTCCTCATAAAGACATGTGTTGCTAGAATACTTATTCCCAATACTCAGGCTGTAATTACAATAATTTACTGTTTGCATAGTCATTGAAAATTTTAACATAGCTGAAATATTTATGCATTGTGATCTGATGCTAATACGCGATTTTAAAACTTTCAATGACTTTTATGTACCATATTCAAAAAATAAAAGCTAATTAGAAATGTACTATCATTTTAAATATGATAAATGTGAAGAAGTCATTTAGTGGAGCCCAATTCCAACTATTAAAAAAAATGAATATTTCAAGTCAAGGATTGTGATGACTCCTGCTTTTCCTTTTTTGCCCAGGATTACTTTTGATATTCTAGGTCTCTTCTGGTTCCAGATAAATTTTAGGAGTCTTTCTCTAGATCTTTGAGGTATGCTAATGGTATTTTGATCAGGATTGCATTACATCTGTATGAAATCTTGGGGCTATGAGCATTTTCATGATGTTGGATCTTCCTATCCATGGGCAACGAATACCTTTCCATGTTCTGAAATTCTGTTTGATGTCTTTTTTTAGAGTACTGTAGTTTTTTTTTGCATAGATCTTTCACTTCCTTTGTTAGATTGATTCTTACGTATTTTGCTTTCTTGGATGTTATTGTTTATGGTGTGGTTTCTCTAATTTATCTCTCTCTCTCTGTTTATTGTTTTGGTACAGAAATACTATTGATTTTTGAGTGCTGACTTTGTATCTTGCTATACTACTGGGTTTGTTTATTAAATATACAAGTGTCTTGGAGCTTCTGGGGCCTTCCATCTAGAGAATCATTGGCACATAATGATAGGTTAACTTCTTCCTTATCTATTCCTATTCCTTTTATTTCTGTCTCTAGTCTAATTGCTCTGCCTAATGTTTCCAGAACTATACTGAGTCAGAGTGGTAACAGTAGATATCCTTACCTTAATTTGAAAGTGAAGGCTTTTAGTTTTTTCTCTTTTTAGTATGATGTTGGTTGTTGGTTTGTCATAGATAGTTTATATCTGGTTAAAGTAAAGACTATTTCAGTTTTCTGTAGGATTTAAATCATGAATGAATTGGAAAAGAAAAAAATAAAAAATGAAAGAAAGATGGAAGAGAAAAATAAATGTATATGTATATACACAGAATAGCTTAAATAATTGGACTGTTGATTTCTGGTGCCGTATTGAAAGGAACAATTAATGCTTAATATTTTTCTCCATCCTTTCAAATTTTTTATAATTTTTGGACAGTTTTACATGCTTATTTCTAATAATCTGAGCAACTAATTTGAACACAATAATAAGTCATTGCTTAGTGAAATTCTGTGTAATTTCTGATGTACTTTTGTATTTTTTGAAAGAATAAAATTGATAATTTATTTATTTATTTTTTGGTGGAACTGGGGATTGAACTCCCTGGCCCCTAAAATTAGTATTTTAAATGGAAACTTTAATAACTAAAATTTTACAAAATCATTTGAATTTTAGAAGATATTTGAGTATGCACACAAAAAATTGACCTTAAAAATGAATCAGCTAAGAAAATATCTAAAGAGCAGAAAGAAAAGAGTATAGGTTACTTGAGAGCCGAGGACATTTGGGACCTGATCGAACACACTAAGATACACAAAGTATTATTTCCAGAATGCGAGCGATGGTGGGGCTGAAAGAAAAATGGGTAATGGTTGAATACTCCCAAACATGCTAAAGAGTGTAGGATTATGCAAATAGCTCAGTGAACTAGATATTGACATTAACAGTACTATAATTAAATTTCTATGTACAAGGACAAATCTTGAAAAGAGAGGAACAGACCATCCACTAAGGTTAGTGGCCAACTTTTCATTAGAAGCCTTGGCTCTAAAGGGCTGGCTAAATAGCTCAGTGGAATAAAGTGCCCGCTTAGACAGACACAGGAGTTGGGAGTTTGATCCCCAGGGTCTGTCATGCCAGCCCTGCCGCTGGGTCGCCCTGTGACTGCAATTGAGAGTGGGCATGATGGCACCTGCTTGTAATCCCAGCTCTTGGAAGGCTGTAAACAGAAGGATCAATAGGAGTCTGATTTATGCAGTGAGACCCTATAGACCATGTCCTAAAATACAAAGAAGAAGAAGAAGAAGAAGAAGAAGAAGAAGAAGAAGAAGAAGAAGAAGAAGAAGAAGAAGAAGAAGAAGAAGAAGAAGAAGAAGAAGAAGCAGCAGCAGCAGCAGCAGCAGCCATGGCTCTAATGAAAAGAAGCATGATGATATAAAATGATTAATTTATTCAGCAAAATTTTAATCTTGAAACAATACCCATGTATACATAACCCAATTTGTCATAGCTAAATCTTAGAAACACCCAAAATGCCAATCAACTGAGGAAAGGTTAAAAAAAAATGTGGTATTTTTATGCGATAGAATATTACTCAGCTATAAAGAGAGGCTTTTATGAGTAAATGGGCAACTAGAAATCATAATCATAAATGTACTAAATCACACCTGCATGTAGAAACACCATATTGTCTCCCTTGTGTAAGAGCCTGAAGAGTAAGTAGCATATGAAAGGTACAATGCAGACTAAAAAACCCGCATTAACAGAATCTGCCCAAGGGGAAAGAACTGGGAAGAAGGAAACAAGCAAAGCAAAGAAAGAAGGGAGAGAAAACCTATATGTATATATTTCAGCAGTACATACATACTATACTCGGCTGATCTCTGCTAATTTATTACAAGGAATAGTTAATGCTTAATTTTTTTTCCTTTCTTCTTTTTAAACCTTTTTTAATTTTTGACCAATTTTTCATGCTTATCTAATGTGAGCACAATATGCAATATAACAAACATTGTTACATTCCTTAACATTTTGTTTAGTGAAAATGTGTATCATTTCCTAAGTGTTTTTTCCACTATGTTTTATTCTCTTTAAAATATAAAATAAAACTAAGTACACATCCAGAAAGTGCAGAAAATGATGTCATATCTCTGATTTTACCAAATCTATCAAGCCTGCTGAGCAAAAGGGAATTATTCTGAGTCTCCTGCCAACCAAACCACCATCACTCGGGCTGGTGAGTGTGTTGGAATCTATCAATAGTGGACTTGCCCTTGAATAAATAATTAATTTGGTACAAGGTCTCACTACACATCTCAGACTTATGGTGATCCTCTTGCCACAGCCTTCCCAGCAGTGGGATTACAGGATAAACCACCATACCTGGTTTCAGTGGCCGTTCTGCAGAGGACCATCAAGGCATGCAGTACCAGGGATCAAATCCAGTCTTTGTACTTGACAGACAGGTGCTTAAACTGTTGAGCTATTCTCTGGCCCCTAGAATAAATATTAAAAAGGATTCTTCAGAAAGACTTCAAAGGACAGTAAATCATATCTAACAACCACAGAGAAACAAAGCATTGTGTCCAATGTAACTATAAATAAATATATTCTATTTATTTTAAATGTGAACTTCTCTCTAAGTTATTCAAAAGACAATTACAGAAAATAAATTTAAATGTATGTCAATGATCTCACAATATAAAAATTTAACATGCATGTAACACTGCAAATTATGAGAGAAATTGTTCAGGAGCAGTGATTTCTGTAAATGATTAAGTTGATTTTAATTCAAAATAAAGTATTGTGAACTTAATATGTTCATTTTGATTCCCAAGATAAATACTGTGGGAATAAATAAAATGCATTTAGAAAAGAAAGTGAGAAGATCAAAATAGTGCTCTAAAAAAATTGAAAGAGGCGCAAGGAAGGCTGTCAATGAGGAAGAAATGACCAGAAACAAACACAGGACATACTGAAAATTACTAGTCAATTGGCAGAAGTAAGACCTTTATTATAAATTATTGCTATAAGGCAAATAAATTACAAACTCCAATTAAAAGTGAGAGACTGGCAAATGGAACATAATTAGACATAAAAGCAAATCAGTTAAACATACATTTCTTTAAAATCCACTCAAAATAAAAGCAAAGGACATTTGAAGTAGAACTAGGATAAGCTCAGTAGAGAAATACTGACTCATACAAAGCCTGGTAAGTTTCCAGCACCAACAAAGAATAAAATAAATGTGATCCCCAGACCGACTTGCCGAGCAACTCCCCAGAACCCCTGCCACCAAGCCCGTCAAGTGAGTGGGAATTTTTCCATCTCTCCCGCCACCCATAAGCCCAGTTTGTGAGTGTATGGGAGACCCTTTGGCTCCCCCGCCCCCGCACGAGCAAATGGTTGGCCTGAGACACCCAGACCAACTTTCATGGCAACACCCCAGAGGCCCTGCCCCCAAGCCCGCTGAGCAAAAGGGATTTATTCTGAGTCTCCTGCCAACCGAACCACCATCACTCGGGCTGGTGAGTGTGTTGGAGAACTTCTGCACTTCCCAGTGCTTCCTGGACCAGGGACAAAAAACGGGGAACCACAGGCTCACAGTTGTACCAGAAGAGCTGCAACAAAAAAGGAAATGAACACAATGGCTAGCTCCAGGCCAGGCGTAACTGGACAATATCAAACTGGATAAAGAGATAACATGCTAAGGTCAAAACTGCACCAAAGATCTACACCAAAGGACAGAGGTCAGTGCTATGCAAAATGACAAGAAAAGGAAGAAAAGGCAATCTCAGGCCTCGAGTCCACCAATAAGTGCAGAGGATACTAGCTCAGCTGAAATGAATGAATTAACAGAGACAAAAGTAAAGAAACAACAGCAGAAAGGCACAGAGTAACTCAGACCAGAACTAACGCCTGAAATTAAAAAAAAAATTTGTTTTGAATACATAGCATCAGAAGTAATGAATCAAATCCAGAAATGTATGGGGGGGAAACCCAATGCCCACACAGAACAAGTGCAGAGAACATTATCCAGCAGAAATGAATGAATTAACAGCTTCCCAAGCAAAGAAATTACAGCAGAAAGGTAAAGAGGAACACAAAGCAGAAATAATTTCCGAAATAAAAAAAGAATTCTTTGAAATCATAGCATCTGAAGTAGAGAATCAATTCCAGAAATATATAGAGGAAATACAATTTGGAAAAACTGCAATAAAAGAATTAACACCTACCTCTAAAGAAGACATTGATTAAAAAAAATAGAGGAGATCAGAAGTATGACATATACATTAAGCTGAGCTGTAAATGGCTATGGTCGACAACTTCTTTGAATGACTCACTATTGTGGAATACTGGACTGTGTTGGATTGTGTTGTCAAGTCCAAGCACCTAAGTTAGTTGAATGACAATGGAGTGCCCACCTTTGACAGGTGTAGACAAAGGAAGGGATATAGAAAGAAAAAATCATGATGTGTGTGTATAAACAGTACAGTTGGGATAGATAATGCTGTGCTTCTACATAATCCTATGAGAGGCAAGATTTGCACTAATGGTGACTGGACAGGATAGTATGTTGGCTTCTAGTACTATGCTCATCCACTAGGAAAATAATTATTGAATTTTTGATATAATCAGGTATGAAAAAGAAGAGAAGTAAACAGCTACACTCTTAATTTACTGATAAGAAATATCTGCTATAATAATCTCTGTAAGTATAATATCATGTATGCACCTTGTACGATACCAAAACATTAAGAAAACAGTTCCAATGTATTAAATTATCGAATCTGTCTTGTTAAGGTGTCTTAAAACTGTGATTGATATTTGTACTTCAATAAAATAAAAAATAAATTAAAAAATAAATATGACGGATTCCTGGAATGAGCAATATAGAAAAGAAATAGATCACATGAAGCAGAGTCAAAGGCATATAGAAGAACTAAAAATATCAATCATGAGTCTACAAAACCATTTGATAGAAAGTGAAGACAGTTTCAGATCTTAAAGACACTGATGCAGCTAGTAAAAAGGTAAGAAAGGATCTCTTAAAAACAACAAGGATGCAGGAAAAAATAATCCATCACCTGCAAGATGACTCAAGATGAATGATGTGAGACTAATAGGCATCAATGAGAATCAGGGCATCAATACAAATGATATAAAAAGAATATGGGCAGAAGTAATACCAGAAAACTTCCAAAATATGAGGAAATAATCCAACATTCAGGTAACTGAAGCATACAGAACACCAAATAACTTCAACCCTCCCCCAAGTTCACTTTATTTCAGTAAAAACATAGCAAGACATATAATAGTCAAGATCCCGAAAGCCAGAAAAGAATAATATACTGAAAGCTACTAGAGAGAAGAAGCACATCACATTCAAAGGAAAACCCATCAGAATTACAGCCAACTTTTCTATACAAAAAAAAAAAAAAAAAAAAAAAAAAAAAAAAAAAAAAAAAAAAAAAAAAAAAAAAAAAAAAAAAAAAAAAAAAAAAGACAAGATGAGCATGGAGCACAGTTCTTCAAGTGCTGCATGAAAACAAATTCGGGCCCAGACTATTATACTCAGTGAAACTCTCTTTCAAGTTTGATGGAGAAGCAAAATACTTCCATGAAAAAGAACAACTAAAGAATTCCGTGAAGACAAGGCCAGCCCTACACAGGCTGCTGAAATATGGTCTAGAGAGAGACCACAATGACCATAACTCAAGGAATGAGAACCCATTAAATGGGGCAAAAAAATTAAACATAGGATAAAAAGTAGTAAACAACACCAGGTAAACAACATGAAAATCATAAGTCAATACATATCAAATACAATCATAAATGTAAATGGACTGAAATCACCAATTAAGAGAAATAGACTGGCACAGAGGGTTAGAAACAAAATCCAACAATATGCATTATACAAGAAGCACACTTAGCTCAAAAAGACATTCATAGGCTTAAAGTAAAAGGATGGAAAACAATACTACATGTCCAGCACTTCAGAGAAAAGCAGGAGTAGCAATTCTGTTCTCAGACAATCTCAACTTCAAACCAAGAAAGATCAAATGACACAAAGAAGGGCACTATATATTGGTCAGGTGAAAAATTCAGGAGGAAGAGGTAACACTCATAAATATCTATGCACCAGACACAGAAGCACCCAACTATGTAAGAAAAATCTTAATGGACATAAAAAAATCTAATATCCAAGACCACAATATTAACAGGAGACCTTATCATTACCTTATCTCAAAAAGATACGTCAACTAGACAAAAAATTAACAAAGAAGTAGCAGAACTGAACCAGAGCTTGGAACAAATGGACCTGGTGGAGATATGCAGAGTGTTTCATTGAACCACAGCTGAATACACATTTTTTTTCAGCTGCACATGGGTCATTTTCTAAAATAAACCACATACTAGTCCATAGGTCATGCTTAAGTGTCTGCAAGAAAACAGAAATTATCCCATGCATATTATCCAACCATTGTGCAATGAGACTGGAAATAAACAACAAAAGAACCCAGAAAAATACACTAAATTTCTGGAAATTAAACAACACATTACTCAGCAATAACTGGGTCACAGATGAAATTAAACAAGAAATTCAACAATTTGTACAATCAAATGAAAATTCAACAACAACCTATTGGAATTTATGGGAGGTGATGAAAGCAGTTCTCAGTGGGAAAATCACAGCTATGAACTCACACATTAAGGAAACAGAATGGGAACAAATAAACACCCTAAGGTTACACCTCTGATATCTAGAAAAGGAAGAGCAAACCAAACCCAGAGCCCAAAGATGGAAAGAAATCATAAAGTTTAGAGCAGAAATTAGTTCAAGGCATCCGCAAATCAAAAAAACTAGTTCTTTGAAAGACTAAATTAAGTTGATAAACCCCTAGCTAACCTAATCAAAAAGCGGAAAGAAAAAATTCAAATACAAGCACTAAGGAGTGAAAAGGGTGAAATCACCAGTGACCCAGTGGAAATTCAGAAAATTATCAATAGGTACTTCAAGAATATTTATGCTCACAGTATAGAAGACACAGAAGAAATGGACAGATTCCTTGAAAGGTACAGTTTACCAAAACTGCATCAAGAAGACATAACCACTCTCAATAAGCCAATACCAGCCAACGAAATATAAAATGTAATGAAAACCTGCTGAACAGGTCCTAATACATTCATGGCAGAATTCAACAAGAAATTTATAGAAGATATAATCCCTACACTCCACAAATTCTTCAATGAAATTGAAAAGGAAGCAGTCCTCCCAAAATCATTTCTGGAGGCAGTATTATACTGAGTCCAAAACCAGGTAAACACACAACCAAAAAAGACAACTACACACCAATCTCCCTCATGAATATAGATGCAAAAATACTCAGTAAAATTCAGGCAAACAGAATATAACAAATCATCAAGAAGATCATACATCATGACCAAGTAGGTTTCATCCCAGGATGCAAAGATGGTTCAATATTCAAAAAATCTATACATGTAATAAACTATATTAATAGACTGAAATCCAAAAACCACATGATCATTTCAACTGATGCAGAAAAAGTGTACAACAAAGTCCAACACTCATTCATGTTCAAAGTCCTACAGAAAATTGGAATAGATGGACTGTATCTTAACTTGATAAAAGCCATCTCTGACAACCCAATAGCTAATATAATTCTAAATGAGCAAAAACTGAAATATTTTATTCCTAAATCAGGTATAACACAATGATCACCTCTATCACCCCTCCTATTCAATGTAGTTTTGGAATCATTAGCAACAGCCATTACAAAAGAGGGAGGAAAAAAAGGAATAACAATAGTTAAAGAATTTAAATTATCACTATTTGCAGATGACATGACACTTTACTTGGAAGACAAAAAAAATTCTACCAAAAAGCTTCTCAAATTGATACAGAAATTGATACAGAAATTCAGTACCACAGCAGGATACAAAGTTAGTCCTGAAAAGTCAGTAGCATTCCTCTACACAGATAACAAACACACTGAAAGGGAAACTATAGAAACAATACCTTTTACAATAGAACAGCAAAAGTCAACTCCCTTGGAATTCACTTAACCAAGGAAGTCAGAGATCTTTTCATGGAAAATTACAACACCCTAAGAAAAGAGATCATAGAGGATTGTAGAAAATTGTAGCATCCCTGCTACAGGATGGTAAGTACCCACATCGTAAAGATGGCCATACTCAAAAAATTATTGAACAGATTTAATGCAATTTCTATCACACTGCCACCAACATACCTCCCAGATATAATGAAATCATTCCTAAAATTTATTTGGAACCAGATGAAACCTAGAAGAGCAAAGGCAATCCTGGCCAACAAAGACAGGACAGGAAGCATCACAATTCCTGATTTCAAATTATACTACAAAGCCAGGTGACAAAATCAACACAGTATTGGTAAAAATAGACCTGAGGATCAATGGAATAGACTAGAAGATGCAGAGGCCTCTGAGAACACACTCAGCCTTCTGATCTTTGACCAAGGTCCCAAACAAGCTTACTGGAAGAAAGATAGTCTCTTTAACAAATGGAGCTGGAAAAACTGGCTTTCTACATGCTGAAAACTAAAACCTGATCCATTTTTATCATCATGCACTAAGCTAAAGTCAAAATGAATTAAAGATCGACACATTAAAACATAAACACTCAATCTCCTGGAAGAGAATCTGAGAGGAACCCTTGAAGACATAGGGGTAGGCAAAGAGTTCATGAAGAAACATGTATTCACACAGGAAACACTTGTAAGTATTAACAACTGGGATCAATTCTTCTTGAGGAGTTTCTGCATGTCAAAAGATACTGTCAACAAAGTGAAAAGACACCCCCCAAAATTTCAAAATATTCTAACTAATAAGCACACAGACAAAGGTCTGCTCTCTAGAATATTTAAAGAACTAAGATATATTAGGGCCCTCAAACTTAAAGATCCAATCCAGAAATGGGTATCTGAGATGAATACACACTTCTCAGAGGATGAAATTAAAGAAGCAAATAAATATATGAAAATGTGCTCCACATTGCTAGCCATCCATGAAATGCATGTTAAAACAACACTGAGATAATATCTCACTCCAGAAAGAATGGTTATCATAAGGAAATCAACCAACAACAAATGTTGGACAGGTTGTAGGGAAAAGGGAACACTTCTCTACTGCTGGTGGGAATGTAGACTGGTACAACCATTGTGGAAGTCAGTGTGGAGACTCCCTAAAATAATAGGACTGGAAATCCCATTCAAGCAGGCTATCCCCCTACTGTGAATTTTCCAAAGGAACTGAAAACATTGTATCATAGTGATATGTGTGTACCTATGTTTATAGCAGCACAATTTGTGATAGCAAGAACTTGGAAACAACCAAGATCCCTATCATATGAGGAATGGTTGAAAAATAGGTAGTATTTCTACACAATGGAATATTACTTGGCTATAAAGAATGACAAACTTGAAGCATGTATATTGAAGTAGATGCCACTTGAACATATATGCATAAGCGAAATAAACCAGACACACATTTGCAATATTGTAGTCTCCCTACTATAAGAAATCAAAAGAAGAAATACAAATAGAAATGTATGACAACAACTAAAAATAATTTAGTCAGATAGGGTAAACTGAACTGCATATGTTACAGGGTACTAATCACCTTCTCTTCTGCATGGTTAACAACCTACATTCACAGATCAAAAGTTGGAGAAATGAAAGGGCTGCAAGATCAGCCAAGGTGATCTTGGCCCTAGCCTTTCAAGGTCAGTGAAGATGCAGGACATAGGAGAACCTGTACTGTACCATCATGGAACTCAGTTGGGCCCTAAATTTTCTGATGAAGGAGATCGATGATCTAGTGTGCCTAAGGAGAGTCACATGGAGAGAAAACTTTCTCTCAGGCTCTCAAGAGAGCATACTGGTCAAGCAATGTCCTTGACTCATCCACATGGCTGATGCTGACAAATGGTCTATAGAGTGAGGTACGGATGTACAGGATAAACCCTGAAGGTACTTGACAGACCTCATCAGATACAAAAGCTACATTTTTTGTTATATAGGTCTTGCTTTATCTCAGTCTTAACCATCCAGCAGAAAAGTATAAAAATGAGGTCTATAAAATAAAGCCAAAATAATAAGCAGAGCTGTAAATGGCTCTAGTCAGTGACTTCTTCAGATAACCCACTATTATTGTGGAGTGCTAGACTGTGTTGGATTGTTTCATTGGGTTCAGGCATCTATAATAATTGAATGACAATGGAATGCCCATCTTTGATAGTACTAAACAAAATGAAGGGACACAAGGGAAGAACCACTCTGTATTTGTATAAACAGTATACTTAGGATAAATATGTCGCACTTCTGCATAAATCTATGAGAAGCAAGATTTGCACTAATAGTGATTGGACAAGATATTATGTAGCTTCTAGTACTATGGACAACCACTAGGAAAATAACAAGGTAGAACATATTAATTATTGAATCTGCGATATAATTCAGGTATAAAAAATAAGATAAGTAAACAGCTACAGTCTCTTAATTCACTGATTAGAGACATCTTCTCTAATGGTTTTTGTAAGTAGAATATGAAGAATGCACCTCGTATGACAAAACCAACTATGAAAACAATTAAATCTGTCCTGCTAATTTGTTTGTTTTTTTTTTTTTTCAAATTTATACATTTGTAATTTATTAAAGTAGATTTAAAGTGAACTATTGTCTTGGAATGTAATCTTACATGTATTAATGGTTAAAGGAGATTAAATTAAATTACATGATATTGTATGAAGTCCAAGGTAACTGGTCATCTGAATCAGTTTCTAGTAACTCCTTTTCCACTTTGAAAGCATGTCAAACATGGAAGCTGGTAACTGCTTGGATATATGGTTGACAATTTCTTTGAATAACTCACTATGGTTGCAGAATGCTGGACTGTGTTGGATTGTGGTGTCCTGCTAATTTGATTTGAAACTATCTCACTTCTATTTGTTCTTCAATAAAATATAAATAAATAAAATAAGTCTCAGATGACTGATAAAGTCATACAAAATACAAAACTAATGTTAAACTAAAAGCATTGCAAGACAAAATAACACATTCTAAATTAATAAAATGGCCAAAGTCACAAGAGAATGATTCTACTGTCACATGTTTATGTTGAACAAGAAAACTTCACATACACGAAAGAAGTTAACAGAATTGAGGAAAAAAACATGCAGCTGGCTAACAATAGTTGGAAACGTAGCCGTCACACTACCAGGTTATAAAGTAGAGAGATTACAAAAGTGATTACCTGGACAACAATGTAAAGGGTACTGCAGTACGCACAAGAGTGCTCCATACACAGGGTGCAGTTTAAATTTTCTTTCTATATGCTCATCAAAAAATAATTATTTTTTGGCAGAACCGGGGATTGAACTCAGACTCTTGCACTTGCCAGGGAAGGGCTTATTCCACTGAGCCATCTTCCCTGCCCCTTATAAAAAATTACTAAACACAAATAAAAGACATGAAAATTTTTTTTTAAAAAGTAAAATTTTTATGAATTTTCAAAGATCTGTGTTGTATGAAGTACACTCTAATGCATGTATTTTGGTTACACAACAAAGGAAAAAATTATAAATATATGAAACTTAAGTGATACACTCTTCATTTACTATTGTGTCAATAAATCATAAGGTATGTTAGAAAATTATTGGAGGTTGTAGAAAATAAAGACAATACATTTCATGTCATGATACTCAATCAAAGAATTTCTCAGAAGAAAATGTTTATTGGTACATAATTGAGACACAACTAATTTAAAGTGTAACTTTTACACTTGAAAATATCCTTCAAAAACATATATCTCATGAAAATGTAGGGCTTAGAATTTATCCAAAATTTTGAAATTTTTCATCTTCACCATACACCTACGAGGCAAATACGACTGTTGATTTTAGAACTGGGGGGAATGGAGTTTCTAGAGTGCACGCCTCAAAAGGTAGGGACAGGGAACACAGCCTAAAGGTGGAGCTCACAGAGGGCACTCGCTGCCTTTTAAGAGATAAAAAGCCGGGCGTGGTGGTGCATGCCTATAATACCAGCACTCAGGAGGCTGAGGCAGGAGGATTGTTGTGAGTTTGAGACCAGCCTGAGCTACACAGTGAGCTTAAGTCCAGCCTGAACTGCATAGTGAGACTCTATCTCAAAAAGCCAAAAGAAAAGAAAAAAAAAAAAAAAAAAAAAGAGAGAGAGAAATAAAGAAATGACTTTGTTACAGACTAGCAGTATAACTCACTGGTATAAGAAACTACATATACAGTTGTAATTTTGTCAGTAATTTTAAACTTTTTCTCTTGTTACATAGTGTCTACAGAAATTATTTTATTTCATCTCAACCTGAAAGACTTGTGTATTTTTTGCCCATTACAACAAAAGATTATAGCTTGATGTAATAATCAGAATACATACAGAATTTTCCTACATAATAAAATTGTCAATATGAATATTTAAATGACAATGTAGTGCAGATAAATATCTATCTAAAATCCAAACATAATTTTCTCTTCCAAGAGTCAAGTCTTTGCTTCTTTAGGTCATACACAGGATACAGGAAATCATTATATATAGTTTATCCCAAAAATATAGTAAAAAATGTTCTTATGTTATAGCAATGTAAATGTAATGATAAAGAGGTATTTCCTTTTTATGTTCCTTTCATGCTAATTGCCAAGCACGGAAGCTCGCATTGTTAACACCAGAGGGTATTTTTTTCTGCAAGTTACTCAGTACTTATAGTGACTGTCTTTTTTTTTTTTT